>CM076574.1:171975020-172128110 GCA_034641835.2 Pinus albicaulis
GTTAAACCACATATCATTGTATAATTAACTATTCTCTATTACTTGAAACATTTCTAAAACTTTAAAGTCCCTGGCTGATTGGATTGCTCTAACACTGAGCCGCTTGCCCTTTCATGAGGTGGGTTAACTGAGTTTCGAACCTGGGCGGGGCCTCAATAATGGTCAGCAAACACTTTCCAATGCAGGTCGTCCACCGTTTGGCCTAGCACAATAGGCTAATTAACAATTGTTTGTTACTTGAAACATTTTCGAAAATTTTAAGTCCTTGGTTGGTTGGATTACTCAAACACTGAGCCACTTGCCCCATGCAAACACTTTCCAATGCAGGTCGTCCATCGTTTGGTCTAGCACAATAGGCTAATTAACAATCTCTGTTATTTGAAACATTTCTGAAACTTTAAAGTCCTTGGCTGGTTGGATTTCTCTAACACTGAGCCACTTTCCCCTTCATGAGGGATGCCCTTAAGGGTTCAACGTAGATGTGTGTATTCCTATTTCCGACACCCTCGTTAGGTCGCACTTTGGCTAAGGTCCCCTGCCTAACCTCAAGCAAAACTAGCTCTATCCTCGTCTTGAAAATTATACATACTAAGATTTACCCCAGATTTTCCCTTGGCCAGTGTGTTGTTGTACTACTGAGCTACATGCCCCTTCATTGTGGGCATCATTAATGGTTCAACCTAGATGTACGGATTGCTATCTCCAACAAAGAAAACACCTAATTTGGAAGTAAAGCATCAAAACTGAACGAAAGAGAATGTATAATGAACAAAGTTTTTATGCCAACATTCTACCATATTCCAAAGTTGTCATGTTTGACTTCTAAGTAATTTATATAGATTTTAATCATTGCTTTACGTTTAATTGAGTATAATTGCAGCCCAATTCGTTTCATATTTAATCATCCCTGAATTAGGTGTGCTCATGCTCCTAAGTCATGACTTTTGGACCTGTGTGTGGAAGTGCTCATTGCTCTGTTTCCAAAGGTTTTGAAAGTGGTCATTTCAAAAGTCATCCCCATTTCCAAATGTTTTCCTTACCCTGTTTTAGGCAACTAAGACTTCAAAATATTGTGCTCTTTGGTTGAATCGAAAATTTTATTTGCATATTAAAGACTGGGAATCCAAAAGGAAAAAAGTGGTTCCATTTAAAGATATGTGCAACCTAAATTATCCAAATTCTTTTTATTACACTCCATCCATCTATTTCGTTGCAGCATTCCTAGTCCTTTAGTATTCAATTATAACTCTATAAAATCAAGATGGCCATCCATATTCAAAGGCTTTTGCTTTTTTTTGGGTTATCTTCTAATAAGGTTTTTTATTTCCAAGTAATTCAACTACCAAAGGTAGTACATGCGAGTAGAGAAATAATTAAACTACCAGTTATTCTCCTACATAGTACATGCTTTGATAGATTATATCAAAATTCTTACCAATACAATAACATTGATTGTTGCATGTGGACATTTTTGTTCAGGATGGTCCATTACATAATCAAGATGAGGTGCTGGATCATGCAATTGCACTTTCTCTTTTTGAAGAACTAACCAAACCAGATGGTATATGATGGAAATTTCATTTTTTTACAGTTACTTTTAGTTTAATTATATCATTTAGCTCGATGCTTTTCATATATTCAACTAAACCTTTGTTGCTTAACAAGACTTTGTCATTTCCATGTTTTAGTGAAACTGTTTATAGTTTGATATTCTCATACAACCTTTATCAAGTTACATGCACCCTCATTAGAAAAAACAAGAAAATTTTGCTTGCCATGACTATCTTTCTTTGTCATTGTTGACTTAAGAAAGTCTTTTAGCTAAGAAACTAGTTTCAAGGTTATGGCATAACTTTTCATATAAATTGAACAGAATTTATATCCAAAATGTTAACTTGTAAACTACTTAGTTGGTTTTAGGCTTTCTATTTAAAATCTACTTCAGTTTGAACTTTGAACGAGTTGTTCCATAGACCTGAATGTTAAGAGATTTTGGTGTAAGGATTAAAAATTAGCCCATAAGGCTTCTCAGTTATTCATTTATTTTATCTAATATAACATTTACTATTAAATTAGAACCACTCGGCACAAATACGTCATAGATCAAGATCATACTTTGTAGAGTGTTGTAGAATAAAAATAGGAGCAAGGACACTGAGTTCTTTCGGTTTTCCTGGTTCTTATTCCTTTGGTGTATCTTTGCAACTTTAGGGGCAATTGCTAGTTTAAAGTCTAATTATTTAAAGGGTGCTAGCTCAATGGAAGAGCACCTACTTTACAAGCAGGAGGTTGGTGGTTCGATTCCATCGTGCCCTGATATTCATATATATGGAATGACGAAGATCAGTTTTTGGTGACATATGCTCTTTTGACCATCACCAATGAGTTTATGGTGAGACTTTTTGACCCTCACCAAAATATGAAATGGTGAAGGTCAACGAACGCCACCATATATATGCATCAATAGTGACGACCATTAAAGGTCCGTCACCATAAATCGTTGTTGTTTATATGAAATGGTGAGGGTCACTGTTTGTCATTATAGTCATTATTCGTGATGGACCTTGATGTCACCAATGTGTTTATGGTGACGGTCAATGAACGTCGCCATATATATGCACCAATAGTGACGGCCATGAAAGGTCCATCACAAAAAATCGTTGTTGTTCATATGAAATGGTGACGATCACTATCCGTCATTATAATCAATATTCATGATGGACCTTGAATGTCACCATAACACATACTTTCGGCGACGCCACCTTTGGTGACGTTCATTTTTTTGGTGATGGAGGCTATTTTCCGTCACCATTTCTCATATGAAATGGTGACGGTCACTATCCATCACTATAAATCATTATTGGTGACGGACCTTGAATGTCACCACAACACCTATACTTTCGGCGACGCCACATTTGGTGACGTTCAGTTTTTTTGGTGACAGAAGCTATTGTCTGTCACCATTGCTCATATGAAATGGTGGCGGTCACTATTCGTCACTATAAATCATTATTGGTGACGGACCTTGAATGTCACCACAACACCTATACTTTCGGCGACGCCACCTTTGGTGACGTTCAGTTTTTGGTGACGAAGGCTCTTTTGACCCTCACCAATGAGCTTATGGTGACCATTTCGCCCCTCACCAATGTGCTTTTTTCTTGTAGTGAATATTAATTGAGATGATGTGATGAGTGGGACTTACCTTCTTCACAGAGATGTGAGCAACATGCTTTCATATCTGAGGAGAGATGAGGAATGGAGAGACTTGGCTGATGATAGGAGAAATGGATTGAGATGGCTTGATGGAGCACCCTGAAAAGAAGTTGCATACATTGGGACATCACGAGAGTATTGCATGATTAACTTGGTGATTATGAGTTTCCATATCTCTTCATGGACTTGGATGTGGAGTAGATAGTGGAGTTTCTAGATGGAAATAATTTGGAGGTCTTTGTAATGAGAGGGAAATGGGATGCCTTTGTTCAAGATGGCTGGAGCAATGTTATGGATGCACAAAAATTGGACTTTATGGGGGATTTATTGATGCAATAGGACCATTATGATAGCATTTTTGGTTGAGTATGTGACATATTTCTTGGTATAAATGAATAATGATGACATGGGGATCTAAATTCTCATGAGTTAGACACTAAAGTTGGAATGATCACCCAATTAGTTAGAGTCATGGGGGTATACAATGCATAGGTACATGTCAGATTTGTGTTGGAGTAGGGTAGTAGAATTTAGAGGTGGCTTAAATTATCAAATTGGATGAGAAATGGGATGAAAGGTACCACAATTTCCAACAAATTTACCTCCCACTAAGTTCAGAAGTTCATCCTTAGGGTGGCACTCAAATTCCACTAAAAGAGAGGTTGTAATTCCCACTTGGGAATTCCTTGTTCTAAACAACACGGGTTGTCTTGGCTACAACTCAAGAGAAATAGAGTTGATTTGTAAAAATGACCAAAAGATCCCAAATGGAGGCCCCCAAGCTCTATTTATAATTGTTGGCCCTCTCTCCCTTGGTGGTCCCCATGTTCAACTAATTCACACCCCTTCCTTTCTCTCTCTCTTATCACTAGTGAAAATTGCCACTTCAGTCTAATTCTCTCCTTGTGGTCCCCACTCTCCACTAAAGTTGCGATTTCCCTTTTTCCTCCTAAGTCCCAATGCCAGAATTTCTTCCTCTTCCAAAAATCGTCTCTCATGCAGAAAATCAAAATTGGGGATATTACAGTCCTCCCTGTCAAAAATTTCTTGTCCTTAAGCAATGCCTGAACAAGTCCCCCCTCTGAATTTTTATCACCACTATCACTATCAATAATACTAGGGTCCCAAAGGTGCCATTGATTCATCCCTGATCTCTGGACTATCTGGTCATGAAGGATTCCCTAGATACTCGGATCCCAGGCCACCCTGATCAATGTGAAGCACACCTTGATCTACTCACTATCCAACAAGGAATAGGTACCAGAAGCCCTATGCATACTATCAATAAGTAAAGAATTATGATTATGTATGAATATATCTAAATCCCCATGAAAATACCCTGCCGACTAATCCACCTCCTACACTCCAGGAGTAAACTTTTGAAGATACAATCCAATCCCTGTGGGGATGGAATATCTTTCGCATGGGCTTCCACTGATATCCTCCTACTGACCAACCTGTTGTGCTAATGAAGTCCCTGATGTCATCAATGAATCACACCATCCCAATGGAAGATCTGAATGATCTCCCCCTGTGGTAGCCATCTCATCCCTCAAGGTCATTGAGTTGTCCAATACTGTGATGCTCGGGTCCCATGCTAGCCTCAGAAGGGTGCCACCATGTTGTTATTGTGCCACTCTAGCTCTGATGGGATTCCCATTATGGGCACACTATATCCTCCTCCCCTGACCCTTGGTGGAAAAATATCGACGAAGATCAAGCTCATCATGCCTAGGTATCTCTATGGTGTCAATATCTACCCATCCATCGTTGATAATGACCAAAAACTGGAAAAACCTGCCTCACCATACAATGGAAGCCTCAACGATCCCCCATGAGTCAACCCCAAAGTGATCTAGGTCATTCTTTTCCATGACCCTGCTCATCACAAAATAGGGCGACCTTTCAGCCAAATGAATCTCTAGACCCCATAACCAAATCTATTGTGACATAGTCTAGATGAATATTGCAACCCTCCTGCTACACATCTCTACTCCCTGCATGTAACGAATATATAGACTTTTCTTATCATGAATCAACTTGGTGTACTCAAAACTGCCCTGTGCCTGCCAATACCACAACGTGAAACCTACGATACTCCCTCATGAAAGCACAACTCAATACTTCATGGAGCCTAAACATCTGCCCATAAGAGAGGTCATCCACCTATTGTATATGTTCCCATGACACCTCTAAGTGTCTTGCCTGAAATGTTTCATGTATCCCCTTAAGTGTGAACTCAAGGGTGAAACATACACTAGCACCATAACAACCCATGCACTCCCTAAACCTGTACCTTCTATCGCATGCCCTGACCCAATGCCATCGTTGAAGATTCTCTCCCCTGGTGCACTGAGTCCCCTCCACATATCTCAGTTGAGCTCCCAGCCCCCACTACTCATCCCTAGAGTTTCAAGGGACAACAACCAAATAATTTGTGCCTATAAGTGATGTAGAAGAGGGATAGGCGTGTGAGTCTCCATTGATACCATCAAGTATCACTCATCTGCATCCCTATTAATCCTGGGTGAACTACACCCAAAGCTATTCCCGGTATATTTTTTCATAAGTATCACTGGAGGAAACACTCCAAGAGCCTCTTATCCAACACCATACACCTCTGTATACCATTGAACATCCTTGTACTCCTCGACATGCCATTGTACATTGCAGCCTACCCTTGTACATTGCTGGATACCCCCTACTACTATTGTCCCATCCTGTATCACTTCATGTCATGCATGTGTCACTATATCTGACACTCCTCGTGGGTCAATGCGATGCAAGTCATTCCTCCTACTCTAAAGTGTAAACTGCCATGCTACGACACACCACCATGCATCTCCATGCTCCTCTGCAGGCCACTACTCCTCGCTGCATATCCCTGCACACCACTGGATGTTATGGCCTAAAATTGGGTTTGTACGCATCAGTATGCATCCCTTTACATAAAACTAGACCCTACTACATAACTCTGTGCAGTCCTATGTACCACTTCCAACTGTCGTATCACCATATAACATACGGTATCCTCCATGTTCCAAAGTATCCACCACTTTGTTATTAAACCATCCATGATGTAGGCTACATCTCCCCATATTCCTTGAAAGACATAAATGACCCGAATCCTCACATGTCAATGGGGATGACACTATTTTTCATATCCTCAGTAGCTCTGGTGTCCAATATAACAATGAGAGAGCACCATCTCTACATAATTCCTTGTTTGGTGGCTTGTCGATGCCATCACCTCCTACCATCTCCTGCTAGAGTAATCTAATCACCCTGTGACTCCATGTATATTCAATATGCCAAGAAAAATCATGAAATTTATCCTCTCTCGTGTCGAACCATGTTGTCACTATTGTTTTCCAGGGCTCTGATGGAGATCTAAAAATGTGTGTGTGTTTAACCATTAGATCCATCATGTAGCTAATACCTTCACCTATTGTCTCTATGATGTGATGGGAAATCCCACATGGATCCCAACGACATTATGGCCCTCGTGTCCCTCTGGTAATCCATGTCCTCTACTGAAATGTGGCTAGGGATGTATCCAACTGCCTAGTTTGATCCACTGGCTAACATCTTAGTGCCTCTCACCATCCAATCCCAAAGGAGGGGTCAAATTTCCAACCCCCTGTGGAAGGAATAAGCCCTCCAACATGATGCAGTGTCATGATCAGATCATGTCACTCAATCTTGCTAACTTGACCATCCCCCTGGGTATGTCTAGAAACATTTTCCACCCTCAATCCAATGCATAAGGGTGGGATAATAACGTTGTAGATATCATTAGTGTGCCTTTGAAGTGAACTATTATGAAACCCCAATGCATGGCCTCTATGATTCCCCTCATAAATGGCTATCCCAAATGGTGGCGGAACATCCTCCTCCATCATGGACTCAACATGAGGCTCTAACTTCTCCTCCATAGACAACCCAACATGCAAGATATGCTCACCAGTGAGCTGTAAGTGAATGTCTTCCGGAAAATTTGTCATAGATCTGGATGGCTATGTACCATTCACCTCCTTAACAATAGTGGATATGTCTCCTGACACCTCATCAAAGTGTGGCACATTGTTATCACCTGAGAACTCGATCACAACCCCGGATACATCATCAATGGATACCTCAATAATGGATGGCATCTCACCGACGTGTGTATGCTCAACTGTCTCCTTGCTAACCATGGCCCCTTCAACTACTCTAGTTTCATCTTCTACCTTAATCCTCCTAATCATCCCTGCATAATTCCACTGAATTCCCACTTATTTGAGCATGTATCTTAGTTCACATAACTACCAAAAATAGAGGTACGCTCTAATTCCATGTCCCAATGATTGATATTCCCTCCAATTTTCTGACAATAACTCAACATCAATTGCAATCATGTATTTCCATCTTGATGCATTATCCAAAATTTTGGGCAGAGTGGATTTGTTGTATAATTGAAAATGGTCCTGATTCCCAATTTTTGTATGAATCAACTGCTTCCCCACATCAATAATTGTTTTTTGCATCCTGATCGCCTCATTCAACTCTACTTCCATGTTGTTTGATTTTAAAATTTCTTTGGATCCCATGATTTTTTTTTTAATTATTCTAGTCTTGTCATAGAATGAAGGGTTTCCCATAGGTTGATCCAATATTATGGCTCAGATACCACTGAATGTTCCGAACAATAAATAACAGTGATAAACAAAGAAAAATACCATACAACATTGAAATATTTAAGCAACAATCAAACACCCACAATTTACATCAAAACTTATCGAAAATTCAACCATTTTATTATATATGGAAAAGAGTACAATGCATGAAATGTTTTCACCTGGGCTTGCCAAAGAAAGCTAAACAATCTTAAGTGAGAAAGAGGCTACCTGGATGTAGAGGAAAGGCTTCTCCTCAATGTTCTGTGCTAGCCCCTGAGATTCAAAAACTGCTAGCTGGAAGAAACCCTATGTTAAGCCTCCAAAATTGCTTAGAAAAATGCGCCAGATTAAACTTGAACTCTCCATGAAAAACCTAGAAAAAACCAGAAATGGTTTGGAAAATTTTACCGACCACCCAAGACCTAAAATTTAAGCTCATTCTCTTGACTAGTTTCCAAATAATCCTATTTTTTTGGGGCACAAAAAGTCATCCAAAAATTCTACAAAATTTGGAGCAGACTCCCTAACCCTTGACAGACAAAACCCAGAAAGGAATTGGGCTAATTATGACCTCCCTGAATTACCCAATTTTTGGTGCTACATCCTTCCTGGCATAAAATATGTCCCCCACACTTCAGTTGCTAGATTTGGCACTTGGTTCTCCCAAATATGTTGTAGAACTACCTTTGAAATTACCTCTAGAGAGGTGAGTGGATTTTCTTTCCCAAAACCCGCATAAGAATGAAGTACTCAACCCCACGAATTTTACCGAGTGTCACTACTACACAATCCCTAAAGTGGCATATTTGCCTCTCACAAAAGCCAAAAATTCCAAACCTAAAAATATCTACAAATTCTAGTCCAACCGGAGGGAAATTTATACTAAACTCTCACACCAAAATACCCCTTTTCTCTTCCCTAGTTCAGTGGTACGATTCTGATCCCTGCGTCCTCCCTAGAAATTGAACTCGTTGAGAAATGGGCTGAAAGGTAGCACAATATCTAGAAAATTTACCTCCCTTTGAGTTCATAAATTCCTCCTTAGGGTGGCACTTGAATTCCACTTAAAGAGAGGCTAGAATTCTCTCTTGGGAATTCCTTATGCTAAATAACACAGGTTGTCTTGGCTAATCAGCTTGAGAGAACTAGAGCTGATTTGTAAAAATGATCAAAAGATCCCAAATGGAGGCCACCAAGTTCTATTTATAATTTTTGGCCCTCTCTCCCTTGATGGTACCCACCTTCAACTAATTCACACCCCTTCCTTAATTCTCTCTCTCTTCTCACTAGTGTGAATCGCCACTTGGGTCGAACTTCTCTCCTTGTGGTCCCGACTCTCCACTAAAGCTGTGATTTCCCTTTTTCCTCCTAATTCTGAATGTTGGAATTGCCTCCTCTTCTAAAAATTGTCTCTCATGCGGAAAATCAAAATTGGGGATATCAAAATATGGAGGAATTTGGCTTCCGAGTGATGCCTAGGAGGAGGTGTTGGGACCAACATGATTGAGGAGGATAGAGATATACCTCTTCTATTGAGATCTTGGAGTGAGAGGAGATATCCTATTCCATCCTCTCATGCATTCATGCAGTATGATGAGGAGGTTATTCGATGGCACTCATGATACAAGATGTCAATATGAAGAAAAATATTCCTTGTTGATTCTGATGATAATCCTTGGTGATGGATGGTTTCCCGATGGGTTTGTAAAACTTTTTTTGGTGGGGGTTGATGCCAAGCCTCCGCACTATGGATGATTGTGCCATCATATTAGATCTTAGAGAGAGAACACAAGAAAAATTAGAGAGAGATCTCACTTTATGTATGATGCATGGTTGTGACATTTAGACAAGTTCGATGGGAAAGATTAGATGCAGACTCACCTTGATGATGGCTTGGGATCTTGTTTCATGTGTTCCCCACTATCCCTCGAGTTATACATTGGCCATTTCATCACTTTGCAAACTCAACCTTTTGGACGAAATTCACGCAGATGTCGTAAGGTGGACTAAAAATTCTTAGGGTGGACAAGCATGTACATGATGGAGGGCATGTGGATGAATTTTAGTGACATGGGTAATCTATAATATGCATGGGAGACATATGGTGGCCTCACCTTGAACAATGACCCCATATATTGCATGCATGAGTCGGATATGTTGGAAAGGTGAAGAGATGCGACCCTTCACCACCCTACCACCCATAAGACCACTATATATACACTCAAATGGATGGCGTTTGAGGAGAAAGTTGGATGTAAGTTCAGACTTGTTCCTACCTTCATAGTGCAGCATGAAACTAGAGCTAGAAACTTCATATATGGGTAGGAGTACCTACCTACCCATGAGGTAGATTGGAGGAAGAATCGAGTATGATGGAGGGTTTCTAAGCATAATTTTGGTGCAAGAGTAACGTAGAACATATATAGGGGGTTTTGGATGCATAATAGCGCAAATTCAGACTACGAGTTTGAGTGCAAGTCTAAAAATAGGAGTTGGTTGACTTTGCGACCCATTAAGGTGGATAGTTAGGGTGATGAGGACCCTAACAACCCGTTTTAAGATGATTTCTTATCTAATTTGACATATGATTGGAGGGAAAGGTTGGAGAAGGCATACCACACCTTTTTATAGTAGGAGTAGAGTTTTTTTTGGGGTATTTTGTCATTGCATTGGGAGGTTAGGCTTGGGAGCCTAGACCTAGGATACTTGGAGGTTTTGGCCATTATTGTACATTGCATTATTGCAGAAATATCATATTTTATGTTGATATATTTGGGTGGTAGGAAGGTCTCACCCCACACACATTATTTTTGTACATTTTACTTGGATGTTTATATGTATCATTGTGACATTCTACTGCGACATTTTTATTGTAGCACACTTGTTCATGTGGATGAAACATGATGTTTATAGTTGAATTTTTGGAATTATACTTGTGTTAATATTGAATGTTGATTATGAAAACATAATATATCTAACACGTGACAAAAGTATAAGCATTAGAGGCGTAGTCTGGGAGAAAAGCACTTGTACGTTGGTCACTTCCATTACGAGGAAACTTGGTGGTGTTGCATGCTTAGAGGACTCGATGCACCTTAACTCGAGGGGTGTTCTAGGGGCGTGACATTGGCCAACCCATAGTATGGGTGCAACCATAGGTTCAACCACTACCTCAAGGTGACTCCATGGCTCCAAAGAAGCCCTCATGGGAATTGAACATTGCCTAATGGTGGAAAAAGGCTTTCTTTTCACCATTGGATCCAATTGTAACATTCCCCTATTTACCCCGACTATTTTATACATAGAGGTGACAACCACATTAGCGTGGAGTGAACCATGATTAGTTAACACCCTAATTAATAATTGATTTTAACTATTTACAAATTAATTTAATTAACACAACTGAAGGATAGACCACCTTATGGATCCTTGGCTTGAGGGAAAGTTATTGAGTCTTTCTTGTTTCCCTAAATATTCACACCATATCCATTGGTTCCACTGTTGAACCTCTGTAACCGTGAATAACTGACCCTTGTTATGACCATAATAATCATAACAACATGTAGTAACATTCCAAATTCATGCATTTGTTAATTTCTGTATGACCCAATTCACTAACCATCAATAACTCCCTTTTATGTGATTTGTGTCCGTCGATCTCAAATCCATCATATAGAATAAGACCTTTATATTCCTTTGGTCCAATACTCTCAAAACAATACAATACCTATACTTATCATGCCACATGTCCTCTTTGTCAAATATACATTCATTCACTCTCTTTCTTGACTTAATGGAACCAATCTCGTTAAATCTAGTGGCATTTTATTATCTCTCACACATAAGATCTTGAACTGATCTTCCGTCTCAATTATTTAGTGTTTAAAAAATATGTAAGTATTTACATGCATGAAAAGTGATAAAACATAATTTTTTGTCATACTCTACAGGATCATTTTAAATGTGCTTGATATGCTTAAGTAGTGATAATTTACGTGTAAGCAAATCCAATTATTAATACAAATTAAAAAAAATTCTTAATCAACATGGGGTGGTACATAATACAAGGCATGAAAAGAAGTCAACAATTTCTCTCCTCAATGTTTGAGGGGACAAAGCATCCTTGAGAAGGAACTAGGGTGGTGCCCCAACATGGTCGCAGGAGGCGGTGAGGTGATGGGGAAGAATGATATAAATTCATATCACCTCTCACTAAACATGGTGCCTTTCCCATTTTGGTTAACCACCTAGTGTTAGAGTTGAGACAACCTTCAAATCACTTCTTCATCGTGACCATCACAACTGCTTTATTTGTACATCACAAATGCTTTGTTTGTTGATTAGGTTTCATTATTAGATCACTATTAGAAACCTTTGCTTCCTTAGACCTTGAATTTGGCTTGGCGGTGATCAACTGCAAGAGAGCTCACAGTGTAGCTAATGTACAATTAGGAGGAGAGTGGAATTCCCTCTTTTAATTTCCATTGAATAATACAAATAAGTAACTTAGTTATTCCTCGATTTTTATTTTATAAGAATTATGAGTTATACTTAATTATAATGGCCAACTTATATCTATGTCTGTGAGAATTATGATTGAATGCTATATATATTCATGACCAGTTTGAAATCCTCATAGTCATTTAACTTGTTTTGTCTTTCACGAATCATTGATATATATAAGCATCTTGTGTGTTGGTCATGTGTGAACTAGAACTACGACTCAAACATCCCTATTTAAAATTATTATATTAATCATGCTCTGCCGAGTTAATGCTCATAAACATATGAGGTGTACCTATATATATTACTTATGAGATTTAATAAGTTTTATTCTTTGACTAAATTGGTTGGCACACTTATATATATATATATATATATATATATATATATATATATAAAAGCTAGTTTAGTTACGATCCTCATTTTGGACATCAACACTCCGTTTGAGTAAGTGCATATATACATATTCACCAATGTTCATGTTGCTTTTGCTAGTTGCGGTTTTTTTGTGATAAGACTGATTTTCCTTAGTGTATATAAGGAAGTAGTGATGGAAATATTATTGTCGGTCGGTAAATAAATGTTTGCGATCTATTGTCACAATTTGTTACCTTTGGCATGTTATTTATTTATTACAAGTGCAGTTGAAAATATTTACAAAAACAAAGCGTAAGGAAACAAATGATTTCGAAGTAACTATGAAAGAGTCCTCGAGTACATATATATCGGGTGTGAGAGAGAACTTATAGAGTTCTGCCAGATCATCTGCCTGGGATTGGACTCCATATGTAATGATTGGATTAGGTCAACGAAAGTTGCGTCGTGATTTTCTCTCTTTGTCCCATTTTATCAAAGTTCTCGTAGGTTGCAATAAAATAATCATTTGTATAAAAAAAAATGAACCAACATTTTATACATTCAATTGATGAATTATATATATATGAAAAATTTAGGAGCGAAATCTGGTAAATGGGTTATTTTTTGGATTTTTTTAAAAAATATTTATTAATTTGATTAAAATATTGTCTAGTTTATATATATATATAATTAAATAGATGATATTCACAAAAAAATTATCAATTTTAACAATAAATTTCATATTTTTTTTTTATTGCATATTCACTCACGTTTTATAATTTTAATTTTTGAAACTAAAATAATTACATAAAATACTATATATAAAAAATATTTAACTCCTTAAAAAATACGGTGATAATATCAATTTTAATATCCTCTTCTTGATTGAGCTTAGTAACCTCCTAACCAATCATGTGTATCATTCCTTTCGACTGCTTATCCACTTCGACGACACGAGTGTACTGAGTTGTGTAATATAACACCGACAAGAGCACAAGAATGATCTTGGGTGGCTCACCATGTCTCTCATTGAAGAGCCAAATTGTTAACTGGTTTGCATTTCGATTATATGTATATATATTTATATATACTTGATTCTAAATGTGCACATGATGACTTACCATGACATGTTTTGGTTATATAAATGTTTATATATATATATATATATGTTCGCTTGTATAAATATATAATGAGGGAATTTAAGTCACGCAACATGATTAACCATGTAAATTTGTTGTGTTTGTGGTGGTATGAAATTTTTACCAACTTTATGATGAAGAAGAAGAGGAAGTTATTTTAATGTTTACGAGGCTAACGATATTTTATGGGTCAAATTACTTTTCTATTTGGCTCTTGTATTCGACCATTTTCATGTGAAGTTTCACAATAAACTCTCCCAACTTCTCGACGAAGCTCTCACTGAATAGTATATCCCAAGGGCTAGCTACCAAAATATCTGCATAAATTTCCCTGTTATCTTTGAATGCATCACATTCTAAAATGAAATGCTTTTATGTTTCCACTTTCTCAGAAGAGAAAAAAATACATACTCTTTTCTCCCACACTTCTTTTGGACTTTGCCAGTGCCCTGTTTCACAACGGAGTTGATGAGAATTTGTCCTTAATTGAGAAATAAGAATTTTGGTTCTCCAATAAATATTGGCCCCTATGTATGTTTTTTGTTGATGATTATGAGTGGTATTAAACTCTTCAATATAATACCTTTTCTTTCTCCTTAGCTCCTTCTCCCAAGTACATTTGTGGAAGTTATCCCTTACAAAAGCTTTTATCTCTTTACTGTGTGTGGGAAACATTCTCAAGAAAATGCCCCATTTGCTAAACCATTTTTTATTTTGCCACATCCAAGTCTTCTTTCTTGTGCACCATATGTCATCAAACAAAACCTTAGGTCATCTTCCCTCTTCCATTTGTTCAATTTTTTTTAAATACCTTATGACCCACATCATAGAAATTGCTTCAAGAGGAACAGCCCTATTTCACTTAACAAAATAGCATAAGGAATTGCAATTTTAATTTTGAATTTGTTTGTAATCAAACACTTCTGATTTTTTTCAATTTGTTTCCCCTATATGTCAGATGTATTGCTCGCCCACAGTTCACAATCGTAGAGAATCACCGTAATCACTAAAAGCCCAAAAAGAGTTACAGTGGTTTTCCAGTCCCATAACTCTACCTCTCTACACTTATTTTGAAAAGCATAAAATGCTTTCCAACCCCAAAGTTCTTTTCTTTCTACATCCATTCCAGCTTAGATTTTTGTTGAAGTCAATTCTGAGGTATTTGTAATCCGCAACTTTTTCTAGAACACTACCTTCATAGTAGAAATTATGTTGGTTATGTTTTCTTTTGTTAGAGAAAACCACTTCTTTCGTTTTGCTGATATTAACTTGCATCCCCACACTTATACAAAAATGCTCAAGAGAAAGTAAGTACCTTGCAAACCAAAAACAAATTTAACAATCAAAATAAGATCATCTGCGTAAGATAAAGATTATAAAAATGGTGTATAAGAATGTTGAAACAATCGCTATAGCCTTTACTCTCTTTTTATCAATACTTCCCACGGATTCATTGTTCCAATATAGATAGATAAAGTAGCTCATTTTCATATGGTGCATTTAAAGTCTATTGCAATACGTACGTGGTAATATATACGTGTTTAAATTATTGCTAGAGAGTGCATTTTGTTACATAATTATTTTTATGTGTGTTTTTACTTGTGTGTATATTACGTGTATAATTGTTTATATAGGGTATAAATATGGGTTATGTAAAGTAAAATTATATGGATAAACATTTTGCATTAAATATTCATTTATATGCATATGTATATATTTGTTTATCGGATGTGGATCTCTCTCATATATATATATTAACCATTTAAAAGCTATGATGAGTACGGCTTATAATGTGGTCAACATTAATAACATAATAATTTCCTTGAAGAAATACTCTTAATTTGGATCACGGTTTGTCGAGCTATTTTGTCTCGTCAAAAGGGCTCTCACCAAGCAGAACATTAATAATTGCATTAACAACTATTTCGCAGATAAACAACATTTTTGGTAGCTTTGTATATTAATGATCATCATGAAATTAAAGTTAAACATCAATTACACCTACCGCAGCCTGTAATAATTCAGTGAGGGGTGGTAGGTATTGCTATAAAATGGTAGGAGAGCCCAGGTTCAATACTTGGATCGAATGAGCCTTGAAAATGAAATACAAAGACCAAATCCATGCGAACAAAGTTGAAACCTAATATTTTTAGGAATATGACTTAGATATTTTATAATCAATACTCTTCTTGATATGCTTACATGTTTTGCAAAGTTGAAACCTAACACTTTTAGGGATATGACTTAGATCATATATAATCAATACTCTTATTGGTATGCTTACATGTTTTACAAAATTCCATTAAACATGAAATCCAAACAACTTAATATTAAGCTGAAAAATCAATGTACCTATGCGACTTACGACTAAAGTTTAGCTTTTCGACTGAAGAAACTAATAATCCAAATTACAATTTGGTCATAGCATGAGCATCACCACATTTGAATTCATACTTAATATTTAATTACAAGTATACTTTAACGATTGTTATTATATGTGACTGACTTAAAATTTTGACTAAAGTAAACAGTTGCAGCACGCATAATACATATAGATAAAGTACTTCACTCCCTAATCCAAGCAACACAATTATGGTAAAGTCATGACCTTGGAGGATAAAGAATTAGTGTCCAATTCGATGATGGGCATGGGTAAAGAAAATTTCAGGAAACCTCTACATTGTTTTTGCACTGTATCCATAATTCATCCTTCAATAAAATGGGCGCTAAAGATAATTTTATGCCTAGATAAATAAGGATACGATTGTTGCTCCAAGATAACTATCAGTTCATGAGAGTGGGGATAATTTTCTTATATCCAAGACTTAATTGGTTTTGAAAAAGAGAAATTTTCCTAATAATTTATATTCATATTGATCTCATGAACTTACATATCTCTTTATGTTTACGTATCTTTTGTTTTGTATAACTAACATGGGTATTTGATGTGCGAACAACATCAAAATAATATGTATTAGATAAACTTGCTTAATTTTGACATTACAAGGTAATAGATTAATATGATTATGCGTGATGAAAATCACAATTGGATGTGTGTAACAATGTAGGATGTGTGTAACAATGTAGAAGAAGATTTTAATTGCACCAGGAATGGAGAGCAATATGGCTCAACACAACATCAATCAAGCCAATCCTAAGCAGGGAACATAAAGCCTCCCTACTAGAACATAAAGCTTAAGAAACTTAAAAAGCCAAATTGAAGAGATGTGAGGTAGAAAGTAAAAGATTGATTAGAATGCAAGAAGACCATGAAAAGTTGAACACAAAGTTGATGCAAACCTTGTCCTACAAGCAAGAAATGTTGCAACTTGGATTGACCCCTCAGTACATGGAAGGATGTCATGATGATGAAATAAAAAGAGAGCATGCAAAGGATGGAGAGAAATGAAAGCCACTAACATGTTTGAATTGCGGAGAAGGACACCTAAGTAGAGACTACCCTAACCAGAAATAAAGGAAGAAAAGCTCATATAAATTCCATAGACTTGAAACAACAACCAACAATACATAAAGATATGAGGGAGTAGCCCCTTGAACTCTCTAAGATGCTAAAGAGTTCTCTTAAATTTTTTTGAAGGATTTTTGGTACGTTAAATATGTTGAAGGCATTGAGAAAGGCACTATTTAAACCTTTGTGGATGTGCTTTGTACACTTGTGGAAGTGAATATGAATGCTCAATATTGATGCAGGAGCATCCTGCTTAACTTTCATTATTTATTTGTGTGATTTAGGGGGTGATGTTTTTTTTAATTATTTTATAAATTATGCACATTCTAAATAAATTGAGAGGAAAATCTGAGTGTGAGGTTTATTGTAAATATTCTCTTAATAAATTGAGAATATGAGTGGAGTTGGGTTGGATAGATATTTTAGGGATTAAGAACTCCTTAAATGGAACTTAGTTGAGTAAAAAAAGGGATAAATATATTTTAGGATTTGGTTGAGATATTTGTGGAGGAAATCATGGATTCAAATTAATCCATAATTATGTATAAATATGAAGCTTTGTGTGAGGATGTGGAGAGGCATAGAGAATGTAAAAGGATAGAGGAAAATGTAGAGAGGGATAGTGTGCAGTGTGACTAAGGGTGAGGGCCAAGAAGGCAACAAATGTATATTCGTCCAAAGAAGGGTTTGAATTTGTAAATTTCTTGTTGTATTTTATGCAAGTATTTTGTTTATTGTTTGACTCTCTCTTTATCTATATTTTGAGTTGAATTTAAAGTGGGTTTTATGAATATTTTGATGAGGTTTCCATGTAAAAGGGAACACACACTTTATTGTGTGCAAGTATTTTGATTTATTGGAGATTTTCCTGCATCAAAAATACTATACCATCTTTTGTTCGTGACATAATGTTATTATTCATATTGACTGTGAGCATGGCCTTACTTTGTGTTGTTTTCATGTGTTACTATTTTGGTGTTTCTCTTCTTGTCTTCTTTGTTTGTTCTTGATTAAGTTGTTGTTGTGTGAGGAAAATGAGCTCATGAAGAGGACTTGAGTAAAAAAAAGTTCGAAGTTGAAGACCTTGATTAAACCTTGTGCATGAGATAAAATTATATTAGAGGGTAGAATAATTGACGGATCAACCAAAAAGGCCTGGATGGGGCCCACTTAAAGAAATTAAATAGTGACATGAAAACTAAGAAGATACTGTAAGAAGGAAACTTTCCTAAACCTTAACAATATATATATATATATATTCATTCTACATTTCATGAATATGTTAATGATGAGATGAATGTATAATGATTTCGTTTTGTGTTGTAAGTCATCAGTTGAAAATAATTATAGTAGGTGGATGAGTCTTAGGTAAACTTGACTCAAGAATAAAGAAAATGTTGACCAAGGTAAAAAATGGTGGTTTTTGGGCATGTGGTATAGTGTATCCATGGTATTGCATGTAAGGAATCCTATAAAAGGCTAGGAGGAATTCATTGTAATGGAGGACAAGGATGTGAGAGGTGAAGGCTCACTTGGTCGGGTTGGCCAGTGTTTTGGCCAAGGTTAATGAAATTTCATTGAGTTGGGTTTTTCCCAGAGTTTGGGTTTTCCCAAGGAAAATATTCTGTGCATGTTATATTATTATTTCTTGTTAATTTGTGTCTCACAATAATTTTTTTAATTATCTCTCATGGTAAATATTTTTCTTTCGTTAATTTTCTACATTTGGTGTCAGAGCCAAAAATTGGCTTTAGAGGGAAGCCTCTATTTCTAAGGGTATGTTTTGTCTTAATGGATGGAAAGATGCCAATTCCATTCGCAGATTTGGGCACAAGGAGCATGGCGTTGTTGTGAAAGAGGTTGTACATAGTTGGAGCAGTAAATTCCATTAGCATAGGTGGATTCAATAATGTAACAAAACCTATAATGGATCCAATATGGTGATAAGTGACTTTGATATCTAGTTGATCACTAGGGTAGATGGTGGAGAATGCATCATGCATGACAAATGAGTGGTTTGCAATGCTTTGGGAGAGCCCCTTATTACTCTGAGACATAAGCTTGTGATTATCAACCATAAATGGGAAGCATTTTGTGGGGAGAAGATGAATCTAGTGAGAATGTTGTTCAACGTGAGGACCTCAATCTGTGTTGCAGCTAAAAACCTTACTGAATTTGTAAATTCCATATAATATTGAAAAGATAAATAAGTGATATGTGGAAAAGGGATGTTAGTTCTATAAATAACAACAATGAAACAAAAAAATATTATTATTATAATGGAGTCAAAAGTATTGCATGTAAATGGACATAATGTTGTAAGACCTAAAGTATGGGTTAGGCCTAGGTGATAGGGGATTTTCATGTTAACTAATATCCCAGGTATAAAATTTGAGGGGGGTAAGGGCGAGAGTGAGTAGGTTTGAATCACTTGGCAAGGTTGGCTCAATTTAGCCAAGGAACCCCAAGTCAGGTTTAAGGGGAGAATGTTAGGTAAACTTAACTCAAGAATAGATTCAAAGTTTACTAGAGTAAACATTGGTGGTTTTTGGTCATGTGGTATAGTGTACCTATTAGCACGGGATAAATTTTAAATTTACACCTTAGCATGCATATTTTCAAATTCATTAGCGAAAATGGGAAAATTTTGAAATGGCTTCATCAAAATTTATTCCAAATGAAATAAAATTTATTTAAAATAAAGAATTAATTAATTAATTCTATTTTTTTAATATTATGCTAAACCTCATGCATATTTGGCTTATGGATGATGACCTTTGGTTAAAATTGATGGTTCAATATGATTTCAGACCCCTTCTATGCTTCGAAGTTTAATGAATGGGGGGGGGTACGAAATGGGTTGTTTTCATTAACCACGTGGCAAGTGGAGGGTAATTCACACCCCCTCCCCCCCATCCGATACCACAAACTAGATATGCCCCACTCCAAAATCAGGCTTCGGTTTTTTGTAGGATAAACACAACAATGGTAAATTTTGTCTTCGAGGTAGAAATAAATCGGTCAACATTTCAGTTTCTTCATGTCCAAATGGTGAACAACAAAGTAGCATCACCAAAGTGACCCTCAAGGTGTTCGAATCCTCGTGTGGGAAGCTCAAGGTTGTCAAAAGATCGGGTGTTGGTGCAAGCAATCAGAATGGTCCATCTGTAAAAAGCTCACTATAACCACTAAAGAAATTCGACATATTCTTGATGAAGCTGTTAAGATTCCAAAACTCGAGTATTCTCCCTTCGTCGCCTTGCCACAGGTTGTTCATACAGAATTTGCAGAGAAATTCACATACTTTCAAAACTCTGTTCTAGCTACATGTGGTAATGCAAACATAGTTGATTTGAATAGAGAATTAGCAGATAATTCAAGGCTTGTGTATAAAGTGGTAAATTGTGCCTACCATAAGGAGCTCTGTATAGTTTTTCCTCAGAATAATGTTGAGAATTTGTGGCAGCTGGAAACAAAATCAATCACGAATTGGATAAAGGACAAATGATTTACTGCTTTTGCCAGTTTACTTGGAGGTGCACTGCGAATTATTCTTGGGATGGTAGTACTGATGACGAAGGAAGACGATCGAGAGACATACAAAGTTGTGGCAATAAGTCCAACCGCGTGATCAAATCTGATTTGATTTTAGCAGGGTGTTTTTTCCAATTGATCGCAGTTAGAGACATTAAATTAAAAAACATACATAAGTCAAATAGGGATGAAATTTGAAAATATGAGAGAGGTTTTTGACCAGCATGGGGAAATGAACAATAACCTCTCCCCAATTTTACATAAGTGTCAGGAGCAAGGATAATTGAAGACATGTCTGAGGGCCATTTTTCAAGATTTTGGTTTCCCTATTTAAGGCATGATTTTGCGGTAACGGTTTTGGAAAGATGGAGATGAAATTTGAAAATCTAAGAGAGGTTTTTGACCAGCATGGGGCAAAGAACAATAAAGTCTCTATGATTTTGCATAGGTGTCACCATTGGGGAGAAAAAAATGTCTGAGTGTATCCCTATTCTCAACAAATTCAACCCAGATTTCAGTTCATATTTTTAGGGATTTACTTGCTATTTTCAGCGAGGATGATTGAGTTTGATCTCCTGAGCCTAAGGATTGTATTTTTTATTTATATATATTTTTGTAGTAGAGAAAAGGAAGTAGGATTAGAGAAGAATCCATGCCAGCGCCGTATTAGAATTAATGATCCGACAAAGGCGGTCCGAATGGCAGAGCCAGATGTCAGGATCATTTATCGTTGCCTCTTCGAGACCACCCCAGCCAGTTTTGGGTTCACTTTACCATCCATGAAAGGTTGTCGAAGTTAAAAGAAACAGGAGGTGATTGCCAAATATATTTTTCTTGGCCCTTTATATATCTACACTTGTCTAGTTTTTACTTGATTGTAATTAATGAGAAGTTCCTGAAGTAGATAGGGCAGCTGATGTATTTTTTAGATAAATAATTCATGCATTAGTAGTTTCATGGGTTGGACCTTGGGGGAATTTGCATTGTAAGAACCGACTGTATTGGAGAACTGTAATTTTTGGAAGTCGGAGCATAAATAGTAAGAAAACATTTGCAGGATACTTAAGTTGTGTTTGTCTGGTGATGTGATTCTCTTCTCTATGTTGAATGGTTCCATTGATTTTCCTCTCTGCGTATCATTTTAAGCTGATTGTAAAACCAAAAATTTAGATTAATATTTGTTGTTGGAGCACCTTAATTCTGTCTGTGATTAAAATCTAAATGTTTTCTTCGTGAAGTCTGGTTAAGAAATTCTTAATTTCTTTTTAACCACTACTGCAAATTCACTGCTTCTTTCACCTCACAATTCCTGCTTCTTTAAGATCCAACACACACAGTTAGCTTTCCCTATGATGCTTTTGAACTTTTGATGCAAAAAAAATAGCCCCTGTTTGACTCCATTAGCCTAATGGCCACTCTCTTGCTGTCTCAACCACAAATTTCAAACAAACCCCTCTGCCATAATAACTAGCCTAAAACGCAAAATCAAACAAAGCTATATCTAATAGAGAGGTCCCTCTCTGAGCCTAGGAGGGATAGATCTTAGGCTCGAAGCGGTTTTTATGTTACCGTTGGGATTCTATCTTCAGCCTCGGAATTACGGAGCGCTAACAATACCCATGTTTTTTTTCTCATGGTATTGCATGTAAGGAAGCCTATAAGAGGCTAGGAGAGTTCATTGTAATGTAGGCAAGAGAGGTGAGCAGTGAAGGCTTACTTTGGTAATCAAATTTCATTGAGAATGTTTTTCCCTGAAGTTGGGGTTTTCAGAGGGAAAATATTTTGTGCATGTTATATTATTGTTGCTTGTTAATTTATGTCTCTCACGGTAAATTATTTTAATTATCTATCTTGGTAAATATTTTTCTTCCATTAATTTTCTACAATGAGTAATTAATGTTTTGAATCTGGTGACTATGGTATGTTTGGGTAACTTGATAAGATTACCCAGTAATACTCCATGACATGTAAGGGACCTATCGAAAAAATGTGAACTCTTGATGTTATACTCAAATGATTATGAATTTTTTGTGCTCATGTTTATATTATGCTTATGACAAGGAAATGTTGAATGTGTTGAGAAATCTAGGGAAACTTAGTTAGGGATTATTCAAATTGATTTCTCTTAGCTCTAATAGTTTCTTGTGACATTATTTTAGATTCTTTCTCTTCTCCTTATTATTATTATGTTATTTTTATCATAAATTAACTATCAAAACATGAAGATCATATATGGACACTAGATATGGGCACTCAGCTAGGGAAAACCCATGTCAATGGGGAAAACCCAGTCAAACTCTTCCACTAGTAGATTGAGATCAAGGTGAGATTTTTTTTACCTTTTCACTAAGACAATGACCTCCTTCAATCCTCCAAGTCAGCTTAAGTTCTAAGAGTTCAACATCGATTAGGAACTTCAATAGTCAATAGATATTATCATACTCCAGTAGTCAACATAGCTTCACATGTTAGAAATTATAGCAAGAAAGGATAAATTTGACTTATTCCCTAGTAAAATTTAGTATTTTGATTTTCCACATCAACAAGATGACTTGGATTGCAGTTAACCTGTGTGACATGGCCTTCTCTACTATTTTACTCAGTAAATTAGAGTTATAGGCTATAATTAGAGTTTTCCATGTAGTTATTTCTAAAATTTAGCAATATGGTTTAGTTATTTTCATTTTGACTTGGTTAACTGAGCTCAAGTACCTAGTTGAGTCAGTTGAAGGTCAATTGAGTAGTAGAGTTTTTGTTAACTCAATGATCTCTCATTTAAACTAGTAAATCAACTAAAAATAACCCAAACATGCATGGAATTCTAATTTATTACATGGAGTGGAGGAAAATGCACATTTTAATCATCGATTGTATACTAGTTGAGTGTACGGGTTTGGTAGTTAAGCATGTGAATCATTCCTTGGGAATTACATAAGAAAATAGGAGAAAATTCATATCCTTTAAGATTTACTTTCCTCCAGGATTGCGTAAGGAAATAGGAGAAATTTGGGGCCTTGAATTGGCTAAGTGTTGGCCAAAGAAGGATAGTCAGTAAGAGAACAAATTTACAGTGCAGGGTGTGCCTCAATATCCAAGAAAGACATTGTAATAGTTTCTCATTCTCATCTGATTAATGAAAAGTAGCAGAGGAGTTTTTCCCAGTTGGATTCCCTTGTAAATCATTGTGTTATTGTGGTGTTTTAATGGTTTCATGTCATTGCATGTGTTTCTAAATTGTGATTTCAATTCCGCAGAATAATAGAGGAAAATTGTAATATCTTAATTTCAATTCGATTTCATCAGCAGAAGAAAATTTATATTAATTTCTAAATGGTATCAGAGCAGAGATCACACTAGAAACCAATATATAGATCTTATCCTTCAGAGATTTCGATTCACAGATTCAATGAATTAGGTTTCTTCCATGTGGGAAAATGTCTTTCAACAGATTGAGATTGGAGTATTCCCTTGAGGGAACCTAAAATTCATAACTTGTAGGGATAGGATGGAAGCAGTGCTCGATAATGGTGTGTTGGAGTACACAAAAAATGAAATTCCAAAACCAACAATATCTAATTCAAATCAATTATCCCAGTGGAATAAGGATACCACAAAATCTAGGAGGATCATCCTCGAGGGTGTGAGAGACCACATAGTCTCTAGTTTACATGGAAATGAGACTCCATTTTATATGTGGAATACCTTCATTGAGCTATTAAAAAATGGTATTGATGCTAGGAAATTGGCATTGAGGGATAAGCTTAGAAACAACCACATGCAAAAAAGAGAAACAATTCCACATTACCTCTCCAGGTTCACCTAGTGTCGTGATGAGCTTGGAGGAGTTGGATAAAATATTCCCTCTCCAGGACTACTGAGCCTAGCTCCCCCATACCTTCAAAAATCCTGGCATACCTACTAGGACTCTGTAAATGGAAGGGAAAATTTACCAAACTGGGAGAGATTGTGGTCTGATATGGTGCAGGGAGAAATTTGGTGGAACAGTAGGGATGGATTAACATCCAAAGATGAGGAGGAAGAGAATTTTTCCTTGGTTGGGAAGGGAAAGAACATAGGGGTTTCACTATTGGAGAAATACCATAACACATGGGTTCATATTGGGGGATATACTGAGGAAAATTGACATAATATATTGGGGGATATATAGGGGATAAATGGTTTTTATATTGGGATGTATAAAAGACAGAGCTCAAAGGTAGTGAAAAAATATAGAGGTATAAAAAATGTTAATAAAAAAATGGATACCTATAATATATAATGAAGGTAGGGGCTTTTTAAATTGGGAAGGTGTATTGGGTTTATATTGGCAGGGGGTTAAATAATGTGAGTTTTAGGGGTATTTTCCAATATTTACTCAAATTAAGGGTATTGTTTAATATTATATGATCACACGTGATATGTTAGAGGCTTATTGAGTGAAGCCCCTATGGGAAAGAAGGCCCAAATAAATCTCGAGTCCAGCCAAAACAATGGAAAGAAGAAGGACCTAATAAAGATAAAATATTTGTGCTGCCATGAATTCGGGAACTATGCTACAAAGTTTTTCACAATAAGTCTAACAAGAAGCATTCAGGAGGAGCAGGAGGTAAAGTACTAATTGCACTATTTGAATTATACTTCACCCTGATTACATGCATGGCAAGCACAATGATGTTGAGTGTGTGGTATTTATATTTAGGTGCCTCGTTCCATATGACGGGATGCAAAGAATTCTTCAGTAGCATAGAGGAGAAGGATCTCCATATTCACATAGAACTTGGGGATGATGGGAGTTACAATACCAAAGGAATTGGTATTGTAACCTTTAATAGGGATTCAGGCTCCCATCTTCATTTGAAAGATGTCATGTATGTACTCTTGAAATTAAACAATAAAATGCACCCACATTGGTGAGGAAATTCTGATGCACACTCGTGAGGAATGTATGATGCACATTGGTGAGGAACTTATGATGAACACCGGTGAGGAAATTTTGATGAACATTGGTTAGGGATTTTTGATGCACACTGATGAGGAATGTGAGGCATCAAAATTATTTTTCTCTTAAATAAATTGGACAATAAATTGTAATTTCATCTCATAACAGCTTGTATCAGTTAACTAAGTCATGATGCCCAAGTTAGCTCAAGAAATTTGAGTTGAGGGTCTAAGATGAGGCATGTGGAGTGATCCTACTATTTTGGGGGTCCAGTTGCAATTAATGCACTAGTGGGGTGCAGGTGTGAATCAATTAACTCAATTAATTGAGTTAAAATCATTTAAATTGGTTCTAACCGAGTGATGAGATAGTGAGAGGTCCATTGAATTAAATTAGATTTAATTCACAAGTAGTTATCAATGAGATAACTGATAATTCACTATTAAAAGCTTCATGCATGTCAATTCTGAGGAAGACCTAGTTGAGATATAGGTTAAAGGGATCATAACTATCAGTTGTATTTATAGAAAATTGCACGAGTGCAATTATAAAGTCATGAGGGTTCCATGATGGATTTCACAATCAAGAAAGGGAATTTAACCTATTTAATAGGGGTCTAATTCTCTAGGAATTGTGTGAGAAAGGCAGGATGAAGGAAGGCTAATAATTGGCTATGTTTTTATTCAATTTTGCCTAGATCATTGTGAGAAAATTGGTAGAGTGCGAGAGATTATCGTGAGAAAGAAATGATTGTATTTTTTCATGATTTCTTGACTTTATACAATATATGGTAGTGGGGTTTTGAGCAGTTTCTTTCCCCAATAATAGCTTTTGTTGTGCCATTGATTTACTTCTTTCTATTACTTACATGTGATTAAGCGATTGTTTTTTGTATTCCACAAATATTGTTGAAGGATTTAGTATCTATTTTGAGTACATCACAAGATCGGATTGAATCCATTGAGATAATTTATACATGGTATCACATGCCAGGAATCACAATAGAAGAGAAGGAATTAAGTTTGTGTTGATTCAAATTTTTAGATTCATTCTTTGGTACCTAGCAGCTGACCAGACTGTCTTTCACTGACCCTGAGACTCGAATATGCACTTTAGATAAATTCAAAGTATATTGCATGGAAGGACAACATGGAGTCAATGACTAAGGAAAATAGACTAAAGGCATTCATTGACATAGATATTCTAAAGCCCGCTCCAGCATATGTTCCGCATCATGAAGGATGGAAGAAGAATGTGGAAAAGGTGAGGAGGATATTATTAGAGGGAGTTAGAGATCATTTTGTCTCAAGTATCCATGGAAATGCAACTCCATATTCTATGTGGAAGGACTTGATATATCTGTTTCAAAGTAGCAATGACCATATGAAATTGGCACTCAAGGACAAGTTCAGGAAAATCAAAATGGAGAAGGGAAACACAATCCAGAGATACTTGACCAAGTTCACTCAATGTAGAAATGAGCTTGGAAGTGTTTACTGTTGATGATGAATTGGTGAGCCTAGCACTTCTAAGCCTTCCCAAGAGCTGGCATAGTTACCCGGAATATGTGAATGGAAGGGAGCAGTTACCAAATTGGGAGAGACTATGGTCAAATTTGGTACAAGAAGAGTTTCGGTGGACTACCAAGGATGGATCCTCATCCAAGACCGATGATGAGGAAAAATGTGCCTTAGATGGCCAGGAAAATAAAGGGAAAGGGGAGAAGAAGTCCTAATCCAAATCTGAGACTGACAAATAAGGCAAGAAACGAGAGATGTCAAAGGTGAAATGTTTCAACTGTCATGATCATGGACACTATGCCATGAATTGTCCACAAAAGAATAAGAACAACAATAAGGCTCCAAGAGCTGTAGCGGGTGAATCTTTGGCCTCATAGTTTGAGTTGGATTTATCTCTCATCGCATGCATGGTGTCAACCGTGATGGGATACATGTTGTACTTGAATAGTGGTGCATCTTTCCACATGACTGGAAACAAACAATTATTTAGTAGCTTGGAGGAGAAGGATCTTCAGATGCACATTGAGATGGGTGATTATAGGAGGTATAACACTACTGAGATTGGTACAACTACTTTCCAGAGAGAGTTAGGTAAACCCCTCATAGTAAAAGATGTCATGCATGTACTAGGTTTGAAGAAGAATTTGGTTTTAGTTGCTATGTTAGAGGATCATGGATATGATGTGGTTTTCAGTGAAGGAAAGGAATTCCTTCTTCAAAAAGCCATAGGATAGGTAAATAAGATTAGGGTTCGTGTGAAGAACCTCTACAAACTTGATGTAGATGGTTGCACAACATTGAGCAATAAATCAAATGAGGTGGTGAGTCAGGATACCAATGAATTATGGCACAGGAGGTTGGGTCATCTACACCACAGTGCTTTGAGGATCATGCATCAAATTTATACAGGGCTTCCAATTGGTACACTTGCGCAGAGAGACACCTACAAAGGTTTTACCATGGGGAAGTATACAAAG
Organism: Pinus albicaulis; assembly: GCA_034641835.2. Classification (NCBI taxonomy): domain Eukaryota; kingdom Viridiplantae; phylum Streptophyta; class Pinopsida; order Pinales; family Pinaceae; genus Pinus; species Pinus albicaulis. The sequence continues at coordinate 172,003,333 of CM076574.1, forward strand.
GCCACCTTTCATGATAAGGAAAGTTGAGAAGTGACAATCCTTGAGAGATTTCACTCAAATGTGTGTAGACCATTCTCAACAGCTTCCACAACAAAGCATAGTATTATGTGATTTTTGTTGATGATTTTTGTAGAAAGTGTTGGATTTTCTTCATGCAGAAGAAAGATCAGACGTTCTCCAAGTTTTGTGAGTTCAAACCATGGGTAGAGGAAGATACAAGGAAGAATTTGAAGGCTATAAGAAGCGACAATGGTGGTGAGTACATCTCTAATGAATTCAAGAAATTCTACGCCACAAAAGGAATTCAGAGAGAATTAGTTGCACCTCATAACCCACAACATAATGGGGTTGCAGAAAGAAAGAATAGAAAATTTGTGGGAGCAGAACGAGATATGTTACATGATCATGGCCTACCATTGCATATGTGGGTAGAGGCATGCAACGCAACGGTATTTGACCATAACCGCAGTCCTCATCAGATACTTGGCATGAGTACACCAGAGGAGTATTTTTCAGGTAAGAAATCAAATGTTTCATATTTTAAAATCTTTGGCTCATCAGTCTATTGCCATGTGACCAAAGATGCTAGAAGAAGGTAGAATTAAAATTATAGGTTTGGATATTTGTGGGGTACACAAATAATCCCCACAGCTATTGGGTGTATTTTCCAGCGCACATGATGAAAATTGTCATAATAGATGTGAAATTTGATGAGGAGAAGGCCATGCGATTGTCCCTTGAGAGGGATCTTGACTTGCATGTAGCAAAGGATCTCTTAGTTCCAAAGGATGAACCTCGGGATGTGAAGCAGACACATGCAGAGGATTAGAGAGTGGAAGAAACCACTCGTGCAGAGCCATCCACCAGAAGTGGTAGGAAGCACACCAGAGAGGCTGACAGATTGATGCTGGATGCAACAACGAATGTAGGTGCACCTACATCACAATGTTGGCAGAGAAGGTCCCCAGATAGGTATACTGGGTACATGGCTCTTATGAGTGAATTTATTGTGACAAAATCATCCTCTTTCGAGGCAACAATGTAGTAGTTAGTATGGTTGATGCCATGATTGAGTGTGACTCCATTATCAGAGACAATGCATGGGAAGTGGTCTGAAGACCAGTGGGGAAGTCAATGATTGGATCCAGGTGGATCTATAAGGTGAAGCAAGAAGAATATGGGAGTGTGGAGAAACACAAGGCTAGTTTTGTGGCCAAAGGGTTCTCACAGGTAGAGGGGATTGACTACGAGGAGACTTTTTCACTAGTTGCAAGGTACTCAACGATTAGACCCATCCTTACACTCTCAATATAGATGGGATGGAAGATACATCAGATGGATAAAAAGACAACTTTTATGAATGGATTTATTGAGGAAGAAGTGTACATTGAGCATCCAGAAGGTTTTGAGACCTTAAACAGGGAGTTGCATGTGTGCAGACTTAAGAGAGCATTGTATGAGCTGAAGCAAGCACCTCATGCTTGGTACACCAATATCAACAAATATTTCACTGGGTTGGGATTCATAAAGAGTGAATCAAATGCGAACCTATATCATATTGTTTTAGTTGGTGCAAATTTGGTGTTTGGCCAAAGTTGGCAGAGTGGAGTGACTATTAAACAATGTGCAAATTTGGTGGTGGATCATGCACCATATGTCCCTTTTAACCCATCAGATAAATTATGCGGGTCCATGCCTATCCAAAGGTTAATGACAAAGGGGGTCAGCTATAGGTTTCATTTCCAAACCACCGATTGGAATATCGATGATCCTCATTAATAATTAATTTCCTCCCCCCTTTACCACTAAACTAGAAAAGGGTGTTCCACGGAAAACCATCAGTGCTAAACAATACAGTGGCACAACAGAGGCATAGAAGGAACGTGGTAGGCATAATGAAAGCTGATTGGTGGAGGAAGACCCCACAATACATGTCATCTTGGAAGGTATTCCTTGGAAGATTCAAAGGGTAGCACAAGTATAAAGGTGTTAGGTAACAAAGCCAGAGAACAGAAAAATTCCTACGAGATGTAGACAAAATTATTGTCATGAACTTTTAAATTTAGTGAATAATTCAATGAAAAACATAGGCCTGGGACCTTCCCTTTGTCATATGATGACATGAAATACATACCACATGGACCAACCAGATAAGGACACATGGCACATGTTCATTGACTAATAGAGATGACGTAATGACAAAGTGGCATGATGATGTCAACATTATATCAACATGACATGTGGCACTAATGATGATGTGACATGTGGCATGTATATTTTACATTTTCATGTACTCAAGTGGGTTGAAAATGAGTGACAAATGGAACCACTTAGCGTGTGACATGTGGCATCCATATAGAGGTGGCATATAGGTTTGAAGACACTTCATCCCAGTGGAATGACCTCGAAAGTTTTAAAGGGTCCATAGGGAAATATATATTGGGAGGTATATCCATGGCATGGTGACATCTAGGTGGAACATAGGTGTAAAATACATGTCATCTCAACGAGTTTGTGATTGGTCCACATTTGCGATGCAGAGTCCCATAGGTAAATGTCATCTCGAACCTCAGAGGTCCAGGCACCCTAGGAGTTTTCAAAGGGAGAAAAAGGTTATTCTCTGGGCTGACACAACTTTGGGAAATAAATCTAGAGCGACAAATCATTCATAATCACGCAAGTGGAAGGATGGTGGTCCCCACCAGGACACATAACTCTAGAGGATAGACCCTAGAAGAAAATAAAGGCACACCATTGGTTTTACTTGGGGAAATAGAGTTGGGGGCTAAAGTGATTGGCCTTAAAATTGGTCCTCTTGATTTTGTGTGATTGGGGGCATGGGCCAGACATAAACTAGTCAACAACTATGGAATTTGGAATTTTTTGGCATATTTGGTGATTTGGCACCAAACTGGAAGTGCGCTAAAAATTGGTAAACACAAAATGAAAGAGTTGGTAGTAGAATTGGAAGCATGGACATATTTAGAATAATATTTGGAAAATTATCCAAATATATAGATTTCCAAATTTTGAAAGTCATCTCTAAACCATGATATTTTCCAGAATTGAGAAAAGTGGCAATTTAACTCAAATTTTCTCATTGAGATAACATATAAGATTTTGAAGACTAGTTGAACACATCCAAAAGTCATGACAGAAATGGGACATAATAAAAAATAAGGATTTATGCATGTTAAAGAGTTGAAGTTAACTAAAGCCTTAAACCTAAAAATACTAGCTCAAATTATTCATAAGCAGAATTAAATTTTCAAGAATGTTGTTGTTCACAAGTTGATGTTATTGTTGGTGATGGTGTGTATTGTGAACAAATCAATGATTAGAGATTATTGAATTTTATTTTATGGTGTTTGGTGTGTGTGATTTGGGAGAGTTTATTTTTTTTTATTAAAATAAGTGGCCTTCATGATTTAATTTTTAAAATGGAAAGAAAGACGAATCAAGGAGGTAAAGCAAATTGGAGCTTGCAGATTAGGGGTTGTAGCTCCCTCTAGTAGTGACTAGTAAACATCAAGGGTTGTAGCTCCCTCTAGTAGTGACTAGTAAACATCAAGGGTTGTAGCTTTTTTTAGTATAAATTGATAAATTAGAGGCTATAGATCGTTTCAGTGGTAGTTGATAAACAAGTGAGTAGTAGCTTCCTTCTAATTGTAGGCAGAGAACTTTCTAACAATAAGAATAAAATTTCCTTTGTGAAAGTAATTGAAGAAAATATTAAAGAATCTATATGTCAAATATGTGTGCCTTGTGATTGATTCTCGTAATTCTCATCTAAATGGTTGTTGAAGTGATTTTTGGTGTCCTAAAATTCTTTACTTGTGAAATAAAGTTTTAAAATTTTCACAATATTGATTTACCACCTCTCTCAATATTTTCTTGGTTTCTAACAATTGGTATCATAAAAACTAGGTTAATTCAGGGTTAAGAACAACTGGAAGAAATATCAAGGACCAATGGCAAGCTAACAACAAATGAGTCAGCCTTCAAATTAGATAAGAATCCGAAGGAAGAACATAATGATTCTTGTTGTGAATCAGATGAAGAGGAAGCTAAGTTCAAGGGGAAGCTCAAGAGAGGGTCATGTAAGTACAAATGTCATCTACCTTTCAAGTGCTTTAACCATAGTAAAGTAGGTCACTATGCTTCCAAGTGTCTAGAAAAGAAGAAGAATGACTATTACCCTAGAGAGAAGTTTAGAAATGTGCTAACAGATAAAAACAAGTCTAATAAGAAAATATTCCACACCCAATATTCCATCTCCTATGAAAGTGAAGGTAGTCAATCTTCAGATGATGACAAAACCTATGAAATCTTAAAGGAATTTATTCTCATTTCCATAGAAAATATGGAAGTATAATTTATTGAATCTGATGGAGAAGAGGTTGAAGTTGACTTAGAACGAGAGTTGTTCAGTTATCTCGAAGAGATAACGAGGTTGAGGAAGAAAATTAAAACACAAAAGGAATTGTTGATCAAGTAAAAAGTTGAAGCTATTGAAAATCTACCCCTACAAATTGAAGAAGGTAAGAAGATTAAAAAAAATTTGAATCAGCGGCTCAATTACAAAAATCAAGCATGTGAAAGGCTCGAAAGAGAAATTTTATTTCTAAGGAAAGGAATTGAAAAAGGTAAAACCTAGTTGAGCTTTAATGAAAATTTTGGAAAAGAGACAAAAAAATTTGAATAAACTTATTGAAGTGCAAAGAGCCCCAAATAATAGATCAGGTCTTGCATTTGAGGACTAGTCAAGCTCAAAAGATGAAATAAAGTGTTTTTGTGCAAGAAAAAAAAATTGGAGACAATGCAACAACCAAAGATGACACTTCACAAAAACAAAGTGATAGAGGGAGCATGCATTATAATATTAAGCCAAAGACAAATAAACTACTACAAAACGAAAGGAGGAATTCGCATCGACAAAATTCAAATAATGCAGGAGAGGAAAATAAAAATTCATTTAGAATATCTCAACCAATATTCAGAAATCGTTTTTCTCCTAAGTATGAAGACATATTTCCATGCTACTATTTTACTTATACAAATTATGGGCACAAGGAAACAAATTATTGTCACCAAACAATGATCACCTCACAATTTATAACTAGGTGAATCGAGATACACCATGTAAGTTTAATTTTACCATAGTAAAATTAGTTTCACTAAATGAAATAATTTAGTAAACCATTTTTATTGAATTATTTCTTATTAAAATTAAAAAACCCCATGAGAATAATTGAATAAATCGTTATTTATTTAATTTTCTATAGGAATAATTATTAAATCATTGTTTTATAATTATTCCTAGTCACATTTGACTAAATCACCTAGGAATAATTAAAAAAATCATTATTTATTTATTATTCCTTAACTCCATTATTTGAATACTTGTTAAAGCACTATCTAATAATAATTTCATTTTTACACATTTCTTAATATTCACGAAATAATTAATAATTCATTTTATTTGTTAATTATTTATAAATAAATATATTTGACCATTTTGAATATGTTTTCCCTCTCCATAATTATAATAAAGTATTCCTAATGGTTATATCTTGATTTTGGTCAACAATATTTTATTATTCTCCATTTTTGAGATCAACCGAATACTTTGTTATAAATAAGAGGGGTTTTCATTCATTCTTCACCATTATTGTCTCCATACTTTTGAGCTCCCACTAGAGTTCTACACATTGCTGGGGTTTGCACATATTGAGAGAGGAAGATTTAATACTAAAGCGTCAAGGACCACAAAGGACCAATCTCACGGAGGAGGATTTATGACCCTTTTGTAAATCTTCTTCACCAGGTGTTGTCAATAAATGATTTATTTATTTAAACTCCTTTCCATAATTGGGTTATTACATTGAATTTATTTTGTTGTTTATTATTTTAGATCACATACATATATTTTTCTGCAGGTTGTTCTCACATTCTTATTGCAGATCTGAAGTATAAGCAACCACAATTGTTGTTAGAGTCACTATTCACCTGTGACTTAAGTGAGATCTTTTTGGTACACCTTCCAAGAAATCTCATACTAACAAATGGTGACTCAGCTGATGTAACAATTTAGTTCCCTGGGTGACTACAACTTCAATTTTTTCATGGTATTTTGCAACTATTTGTAGCCTCTAATTTCTATTTATAGATTTTATTTCCCTTTTCTGTCAAATTTTCAAATTCTGGTGTTTTTCTAGTTTTTTGCACAGGATATAGGTACTAGCTGAGCAGGAGACAACAACATATATGTGAGATTTGACAACTAAGAGTCCCAGGAGAAAAACACACTTATCATCCCAAAAATTATGCTCTAATCTCTAGAACACACTTTTTGGCCTAAAATTGGTGTTTTACACATGTTTTAGGTCAATACTTAGGTTTTGAATTTTTTTTGAGAAATTTTCAGGTTTTTTCCAGAATTACCGAGAGTGTTGTATGTGTACTGGGAAGGGTTTTTCACCCATGTTTAAGTCTCCCTTAGGCCTGGATACTCCTATTTTTTCTATTTGACGTAGAAAAAACCCCCCTAGGGTTTTTAGGACACATCCACCTTTTTAGGAAGAGATTGGCTGAGTGAGGAGTCTAGGGTTTCAACATTTTTAGCCACTAGTTTCTAGGGTCTAATCCACTTTATTTCAGCCCTTTAGGATAGGTTATTTCACAATTTTAACTCCATTTTGAGTTTTCTCTTGCCTTTCCCCTTAGGATCCCCTTGAGTGTCCTAGTTTTTTAAGCTTCATGCCTATCCTTTGCAACAAATTTCACCTATGATTTTTTCTATTTTCTTGCACCATTTTCAGTAGCTTACTGCCTTTAGATCCTAGTCCCTTTGAAATTATATCTTGTAGGTATTTTCTGTGTTTTTGAGTAGTTTTTTCCCTCTCCTTGTTTATTGTTTTGAAAACTTTCTTCGGGTGGGGTTTGTGCTTTATTGGTTTTTTATTTTACTGTCATTTTACAACATTATTTATAGCATTTCAACATTTTATTTCAGCAATGCATGACATCATCAAACATGCTTAATTAAATCATACACTAAATACATTTTTTCACTCACATTTGCACACCCTAAGTGAACACGAGCTTGGTTAAAACTGCCAAGCCAAGACTTTAAACATGCCACATTTAATAATATAACACACATAGATTAATACCACTTGGGCATTAGGGCCAAAAAATCTAGTAGTTAGGTGTAGGATCGATGGGATAGGCTTCCAATAACACCTGTCGATCATTTACATTGATACATAGAAGCTGAATTTGTAGGGAGCTTGAAATCGATTCTTCACCATCCCATGGTCCAAACACAGAGTGCTTAGAAACCTGATTCAGAGGGGGTTAGGCTAGGTCATCATGCGAGAAGTTCTCCTCGGGGCTACCCAACCTGTGGTAGGGAATTTTGTGCGATGGTTGACCACCAACAAGCTCAAGACTCGACCACCCCCATGGGACGAAGGTAAACGTAGTGACCAATCATAGGAAAAGACCTTATAGGATTGGTTGTGGAACGCAGTTGGTTCTCTAGCCTAACTTTCTTTGGACAACTCTGCTTGAGGGGATGAGATTCCATCAAGTAAGAATTTCTTTGAAAGGCCATCAAAAATAGTAGATTTAGGATTGTTTGAAAATTTAGATCACCTATAGGTTAGAAGTAATTTTATTTGATAGGACATGTTTTCTTGTATTAGAGTGGCATCATTATATAATTAGTTTACACTTGGCATCACTACACTAGGTGTTTTCTTTCTGTTTGTTACTCTTATTCTCCTATCATCCTTTATTCTTTAGTGTCATAATTGTCTTGAAATCATTTCACCCCTAAGCATTTGACTCAGAGAATTCGAGGCCTTCACCCTTAATTCCTGTTAGGACATATTACTCCTCCTTGTCTAGTTAGAATTCATCCTCCTAGTCCTCCATCGAGTCTTCTTGACTCTGATTCTACTTATTCTGCTAGTTCTTCCTTTGATTCCATGTCTTCTCAACCTTATATCTCCACCATGTCAGGAACTAATGCAGGTGCAGGAAATTAAGGTGGTAGCCCAGGTGCTAACCCGAGTAATCCCACCAATGGAACCTCTACCGGTATGGTCACTCCTACTCCATTTTTTCCTTCATGGCTGGTTTGAATCTCCATAATTTTAACTAGTTTATCAATGATCCTCCTCTACATAACCCTAATTGGGTAGTCATTCCTACTAAACTTCCTTCTGACATACCCAAGTTTGAAGGAAATCTGACAGAATATCTCAAATATCATGTTCACTTATTTCACATGTGGTGTTCCTCTAATTCCATCACTGAAGAATCCATCCATATTTGTTTATTCCAATGCACACTTACTAGAGTTATTTCTAAGTGGTATTTCAATTAGCCCATCTCCACTCATTCCACTTTTGTGACTCTTGCCAAAGTTTTTCTATACTATTTTCAGTTTCCTCTTTGTTATGACACTCGTACTGAACTCTTGACTTCTTTCTATCAAACTTCTACCACTTGCCTATTTGACCATTTCCAAGAATGGTACAAAAGGAGGAGAATGTGTAGGGCCCCTGAATTCAAAGACCATGTTTAGATGGATTAGTTCTCTAGATCACTTTTGGCCCCCATAGGTAAAGATGTTGCTTCAAATTTTCCTTGGTCTAAGGAAGATGTGCTCCAAGTAGCTTTGAAATATGACTTTATTGATGCTCAATCAGGTTATTTTTATATTGTTCTCCTCGATCTGCCTCGAATTGATGTTGCTAATGCACTAGTTTAGCCCATACGCGACTTTGCACGTTCTTTTCCGCGTGCATACGCGATTTCCCCTAGGCCAATCCGCGTATACCAAGAGACATACTCCTTTTCATCATACTTTGAGTACATTATGAATTCCTTTCTTCATTGCCTTTTGTTCACACTATAGATACATCAGATTTCCTTCATCAAGGACATATGCTATCAAGCACAACTTCATCAAGTAAGTTGTCATCATCTTCATCAAGTGGGTTGCCTTTCAAGGACAACACTCAGCATCATATAAACATCATATCACATCAGATTTACATCATTTACCAAGTCCATCAAGTCAAGAATAACTTCATCAGGTGGATTGCCATCAAGGACAACATATGTCAACAGTCGCATGTCTTTATCTTCATTCCGTGGGTTGCCATCAAGGACAACATCCTGCATCATATTTCCAACATCAAAGAATTCCATATGAATTTAACCAGCCACATAAGAAGATGCCATGGCCAATTTTTTCTCAACATGTTTATCTGAATGTTTCTCCTCCCCCATATTTTCCCTATGCACTACTTAGAGCTCCAGCCCATCAGCCTTCCATGCGCCCTCAACCTCTGCCACAACAGCTACCTCCTCCTCAAGGTAAAGTGTATGCTCAACAGAGTGCGACCAATCCCCCCAACACCAAGAAAAAGAATAAGGGGAAAGGTAATAGGAATAAAAAATACAAAGGTAATGATGGTAACTAGGGTCCTCCACCTAATCCACCCCAGGGAAATCAACCTAATATTGTAACCGAGCAACAAGGTGGACAACCAAGAAGAACAAGGCCCTTTGTACGAATAAGACTTGTGCATGTTATGGCGTATATGGCCATTATAATCATGATTTTCCCCTTTTACATCAAATGCGTCAATCATGGGAATCATAAGCATGTAATTCTAGAGGACAACAACCCATGGCTCAAATTCCTCCAACCCCTGCTTCATCTCAGCTAGTTGTGCTTACCAACCCATTTCCTCACCAAGGATACATAGTTTCCCAACCCACACAAGGTCAGGAAACACCTTAGCCTCCTCAATCTAGTCCCAATGATTATCCGAATTCTCATGATAAATTCTGAAGAGGTAAACATAGAACAAGTCATCCTTTAGACTCGATCATGCTAGTATGAAAAGCCACCCACTAAGTTTGTGACTGAGTCCCAACTGAAAGTTTCCACTTATTCTATTACATCATCAAATGGTACCTTACAGATCCATCAACCTAAGGAATAGGTTATTACAAAGATCCCCAAAGGAACATTACATAAAAATTTTAGTTTAACTAAAGCCCCCCATACCTACATCATAGTAGATGACTTGGTGCAGTCTCCTGCTACCATGGCAATGTTGGAAGTCCTAAATTTGTGCCCATCCCAATTAAAAGCTCTACTTAATTCTTTGTATGTTGTGGATCCTTCAAATTATCGTATGATCGTCTTTGATGTTGACCAATTAGATGTTCCCCCACATTCCTCATCTGTTTCTTTTCAAATACCAGTCTCAATAAGAAACACCATTGTTTAGCGGTGTATCATTGACGAAGGTTCCTCCACCTGTGTGATGGATGCTATTGTTTGGAAACAACTTAAATCACTAGACTTGTCCCCATCCACCATCACTCTTTGTGCATGCGATGGTCATCCATCTCAACCTCTTGGCTTACTTCGCAACTGTCCTATCACTATTGTCAAAAATACTATCTTCATTGATATGGAATTCATTGATCTCCCATTGGATTACAACATCCTTATGGGTTGTAGTTACACCTATACCATGTCAGTTGTCACATTTGTTGTTTTTATTAAGATCTGCTTTCCCCACAAAGGAAATATCGTCACCGTTGATCAAATGAATTACTATGATCCTAAGGCACAAACTTATCCTTAGTCCAAAATTTCATCTCTGACTGAAAATATGACCTTCTCATCCCTCACCAACATTTCAATAGGAGTCTACAAAGATTCATATTTTCTTGGTGCCTACTATGATCCACCACCTACCCCTTTTGAGACGAGCTTGTCCAATGTTTGAATGTTGCAAGCATCACAGGATTCTCACTAGCGGTCTGGTATGCCCATCCTACAACCAGTGCTTTCACAACCTGCTATTCCCAAATCAACCTAGCATACATGTATAATTCCTAAAAGACCACATCCTTCTGCTATTGTCTCTCCTAATCCATACCAACCAGGAATAGTTCCTCCAGGCCTTAACCATCCATGAGAAATTCCGCTAGGCCATTATCCTTGCGGTCAAATACCTTTCTTATTCCCTACACCAGGAGTTTTTTCTTTCCCCGGCATGGCTACGTTGAGTTTACCAAACATAACTATGAGGATCCTAGTCTCATACATCAATCTCTTTGCAAATACTCCACCTGATCAACTTAAAACTTACACAGCTTTTACCCCGGTACAACCTATTATGCCTTAACATTCTTTTTCTATAGTTCCAAAACAACCTTAGTAGGAACCTACACATTTTGTGAAAGAATATAGCAAAGGGGGGAAAGCCAAGAAAAATGGAACTAAATACAAGGCACCCCAATCAATTCTAGCTTCCTCTAGGCCTCCAAATATGACTCCTTTGCTCACTTTATCTGATGTTGCTGGGAATTCCACCAATAATTGTCCTGAAATCCCTCATTTAAAATTTGTGGTCACTAAAATGTTTCTTGACTCTAGCATCCCAGAGGTCGGTGTTATTTTACTTGAGTCAGCCAAGAAACATATAGCACTACGCACTAATCACCTGTCTTCTTTGTATGATAATTTTGGCCACTATTCTCGCCACTAGCCTCGTCTCTAAGATTTTCGTGATACCTATCAAGTACTTTATGAAATAGATGTTGCTTGTAGTGAACCCACCTCTTCTCTACCTATGGATTCTGGTACCATTATTGAAGAAGAACATCATCCACACATTGTGATCTCTCCTCCCGATGTCGAGATGAAAGATATAATTTTTCATATTCTCCACCTATCATCATCCATGGGATCGTTGTCTTGGGATTATTATAGAGTTCCCTATCATGATTCGCTCAAAGCTTCTTTGCTTAATACCCCAGTGTCAACATCAGTAGATATTCCATCTACTAATCATTCGTCCCCTCCTATTGTTGATGTGCATGTGAACCTTGTCTCTCATGACGATTCTTCAGGTAGTTCCTCCACATCAAGTGGTATCTCTTCCTCTTTTCCACACATATTTAATTCAAATGAAGACATCATGGAAGCCATGACCTCCATTAATTATCCTTGGGGCTATATGCACCATTGTGCGTATTTCCTTCCATAGTAAACCCATGATCAATAAGTTTTGGAGTCGAAAGACTTCATCCATGGTCAAGTTGATTGGTTAAGAAATATGATTCCTACACCATATTATTTTGAAGAAGGAAACACGACCAATATCTCTCCTACCATTAAGATTAAAATTTTGAATAAACCAGGGATCGAAGAAAATATCACCTTGCAACCACATTGTACCCCAGAAGAAATTGATGCTGACACCAAGTTATTCAAATAATTCTATGATGTTTTCGCGTGGTCTTATACCAAGATGCCTAGACTTGATCCTGAAATTATTGAACACCATATTGACACATGGCCCGAATCTATTCCTTTCCATCAAAATTTGAGACCATCCATCCTTCCATATGTGAGGCCATTTAAGCTGAAATCGATAAGCTCAACCAGATTGACTTTATCTATCCCATTGAATACAGCACATGGATTTACAATCTTATTCCCATTCTGAAGAAACAAGGCAACATTCGTGTCTGCACTCACTTTCACGACCTCAACAAAGCTTGTCCCAAATAAAAATTCCCCACACTGGTTATTGAAAAAATCATTGATGAGTGTGTGGGGCATGAAATTCTTTCCTTTATGGATGGATTCTCTAGAGATAACCAGATAACTATATGTCATGTTGATCAGATTAAAACTACTTTCATTATTACATGGGGAACTTTGAACTACAGTGTCATGCCATTCGGTTTGAAGAACATTGGAGCCACATTTCAATGGACCATGTCTTATTTATTATGTTATCACTCTGTAATTTCTTAAGTTTGTGAAAGAAATTCCCGAGTTAACCACATAACCATTTTGGAAGTTGGGATCTAGCCCTGCCAACTTCAAAGAGGGATCTCTCTATCAGATTTAACTTTGTTTACTTTCAAAATTTTAGGCTAGCTGTGAATTTTGGAGTTTGATTTTTAAATTGTTTTGGTTGGAATAGAATGGGAAAGTCGTTGGGAAATGGAGTCAATCAAAATTTCAATTTATTAATTGCAACAATGACAGAAAAATTTAACATGGTAGGGTATTCATGCTTATTTTATCTAAAAATATTTGTGATATGGTAAAGAAGAAAATATTAAGGATCCATTAAACATAGATAAGATAAGAATTTTATTGTTTACCCTCAGTGGAGAACATTAATTTTTTTCAAAATCCAGATTTGAGTGTACTTAAACAAATTTAGATTCTTATTTTTCTTAGAAAAAAAAGATAAGATAAACATATGAATTAATAGAGAAAGGAACACATTAACAAAATAAGAATAACACCACCAAGTCTGACACATGAATCTTGAAAAGCTTTCTGTATTATTGAAATTTGTCCAATTGAGCTCAAGGAACAACTTTACATTCAATATTCTATTTATTCATAAAAATCCCAACACTAATACTTTGATTTGGAAGTATTTATACAAAACATAAAAAAAATATCTTGAATGAAAATCTCAAGATCTTTTACAAAATATCAAAAAAATGTTTAAAAAAATAGAGCAATATAATAGGAAATCTGAAACTGATGCGTGTGTTAGCTCTCTTCTTGAGGATGAATGTTTATGGCTAGACCTCAAAAAGTGTTGCGTTGTTTGCTTTGTTGTTGGAGATGAAATTGTTTCACCCAAGTAACTCACATAGCTTCTCCCATCGGGCTTCACTTGGGATATAAATTCTTATTAACTTTCTATATGTCTCATCTACATCCGTGTACTTATTGAAGGTAGGTTTGATGACAAACAGGTTTTTGACCTCATGAAAGATGAATAAGTAAAATTCTATGGCCTCCATGAATGCCTTCCCTGTGATGTTTCATTTTATACCTACAAATATTGATTTATCTTGGGAAATAGTACATAATTTCTCTTGATAGTCTTTCAGGCTAATTAGCTTGTCTCCCATCCCAATCAATCCTGGTATTCCTTTCCTGTTTAGAACCTACAACTTCTTATTGAATCTCTGAATGTTGGATTCTAGATTTTTGAATTTATTTTATAGTTGCAACGTAAGGTTCCTTTTAGTATGCATTATCTTCACCTTAAGTATGCATTAGATAACTTTTGTGGTCTAAAATGGGCCTCCTAAGAAAAATGTACAACCAAAATAAACTTTATAAGAACCAATAAGATTCAAGATGATGATGTCAACCATGGGGGATGATTCACCATTTTTGGGGTAAAAAAGTAAAAAGATTAGAAAATAATAAAATAACAAAACTACTTTTTCAACTTGTATTTTCAACATATCTCCCTAAGGTTATACTCAAATTTCGAGCGGGAATACTCGTTGGATGCAAAATTTAATTCCTCATCTAAGAAGTACCCATGTTACATACTTTTAATGGACCCTACTACAAAAAAAATGATAAATACATGAAAAACGTGATTGTAATAACGTTTTTCATGTATTTCTCATTTTTCGTGTAGGAGGGTCCATAAAAAGTATGTAGCATGGGTACTCCTTAGATTAAGAATCAAATTCTGCATCAAATGAGTGTCCCCACTCGAAATTTGAGTAAATGTATAAGGATATAAGTTGAAAATACGAGTTGAAAAATTAGTTTTTTATTTCTTACCTCTAAAATTTGATGATTTAATCTAATATTATTTTATTATTTCCACTATTATTTTATAATTTCCTTAGGAGGCCCATTTTAGACCTCAAAATTTTGTTAGGTAAACTTGACTCGGGATAGAGTCAATGTTGACTAGGGTAAATAGTAGTGGTTTTGGGGTACATGGTATTGTGCACCCATGGTTTTTCAGCCCATGGTATTGCATGTAATGGAGCCATAAAAGTTGGCCGGGAAGACTTGGTCAATGTAGGGCCCAGAGGTGAGCAAGTTAAGGCTCACTTGGCTGGATTGGCCAGGGTTTTGGCCAATGCTTAATGAAATTTCATTGGTTTGGTTTTGCCCCAGATTTGGGGTTTTCCCGGATAAACATCAGTGTTTATGTTAATGATTTGTTGCTGGCTCTTTATGTTTATTCCTCTCTGTAAATTGTTTATTATTTTTGTTGTAATTCCTAACAACTGGTATCAGAGTCTAGTTTAATGCTACTTGCAGGATCATGGATAGTTTTATTACCCACGGTCATTCAATCACTAGGGAAAGATAGTGATTTTATTATATCTGACAGATTTGGTATTTGAAGATCTATATCTGCGTGTGAATATGCTGGATTTTTCTATTCGTATTGTAGTCCGTGATGATAGAAATTATTGGGGAAGCAGAGGGGCCAAAATTGATTTCATTGAGCAGGATTAAAATGTATCGGTGGAGTTTTATTGGGCACCATTTTTTAGTTGAGCAAGAAAAAATTGAGTTTTAGAATAATACCTGGGGACTACTTAGGCTTGATGCAACGAGAAAGATGCCAATATCATGGTCTTCAATTTAGGACGTTGGTGGATGCATGGGAATAAAGTGGCAACATAATACTTCTTTCAAGAAGGCAACTACCTTTACCTCTGGTTGGATCCATTGGTTGCCTTCGAAAAGGCATTCACAACGTAGGGGAATTGGATAGATCAGAATGTCAATGCCACAAAAACGAGAGTGTTCTTTCGTGGATTTTCTCCCATGAATTTCAGTGGACAAAAATGGAACAAGATGCACACCCCAAAGTGTAATTTTGACATGGAAAAAATATTGAAGGAGTCATTCGTTAGCACTTATCGACTAGTGGAGAATGTGCTCAGGCCGAGAAATCCCACGAGCACTGCTTCTAAGGCTGCAGTGGAAGTCGTAGCAGGAGAGCAGGCATTCGTGGAGAGTGATGGAAGTCCTGACATGCAATTTTGTGCATTCATTCTAAAATTCCTTATGCCTTTTGAATCTAGCTGAAGCACCAGCCCCTGTGGAGGAGAAAGGTCAAAGGCTTACATTGCAAGCCATTGCACATGAGATCACTTCTCATGGTGTCAATAGGGCGATATTGGAGCAACTGGTCAAATTATATCGAGAGTCTCATTTGAACATGGGGCTACCGTTTATCTCAGCTTTCCTCAAAGATCAGATCAATCGTGTAGAATAGGCATGTTCAAGAAATGGAGAGATGATGTATGTTTTTTTTTGGTGGTGGTCGTGAGCAGGAAGAGCGCTATGATGTAGCGGTGTTGGCGAAAGAGAGATCTAATTGCTGTGGTAGAAAATGGTTGGAAATCATCGTTAATGACAATGATGATGATGTTCTGTCACAAGTATTACATTATTTTACAGTTGGATCCGAGCAAGCATATGCCAACGGTAATCATGGCAGAGATGAAGTCACCGCATTTTGATAAGGGAAGCCATCGAATTTCGCTGCGCTAGGAGAGAAAAGTCTGTAAAAATGAGAGAGGATATGTGCACGTGGATTAGTTAATTGATGAACCATGAATCTGAAGAGAACTCTTAGAGGATTGGCGATTATAGAGGTTAGTGACCCATGTAATCAAGTATATGGGTTCTTTAATATGGACATTGGTGTCATATGTACAAACACAACAATAATGAAATAATAAAAAAAATAATTATTATAATGGAGTTAATTTTTACATGTAAAATGGGCATACTGCTGTAAGGCCTGGTATGGCATGCGTACCCCTGGGTAATCACTGGTAAAGTCTGGGTTAGACCTAGGTGATAAGGGGGATGCCAAGTTAACAATTACCCTAGGTAAAAAATTTGAGGGGGGAAGAGCTAGAGTGAGCGGGGTTGTCTCACTTAGCATTTTTGGCTGGATTTAGTCAAGAAATCCCAAGTCAAGTTTAAGGGGGGAATTGTTCGGTAAACTTGACTCGGGATAAAGTTAATGTTGACTAGGGTAAATAGTAGTGGTTTTGGGGCACATGGTATTGTGCACCCATATTTTTTGGCCCATGGTGTTGCATGTAATGGAGCCTATAAAAGCCTGGGAAGACTTCATTGTAATGTAGGCCTAGAGGTGAGCGGTGAAGGCTCACTTGGCCGAATTGGCCAGGGTTTTGGCCAATGCTTAATTAAATTTCATTGGTTGGGTTTTGCCCTGGATTTAGGGTTTTCCCAGATGAACATCTGTGTTTATGTTAATGATTTTTTTCTAGCTCTTTATTTTTATTCCTCTTAGTAAATTGTTTATTATTTCTGCCGTAATTCCTAGCAAATTCCCCTAATGGTTCCTGTCCTGTCTTGAATTCTGAGGTCCTCTATTTCTTCTCTGGTTTTAGAATTCAAGATTTTTATAATTGTTGTTGCTTCACCAGGTTTCTGCCCTAAATATTTTTTTTTTCTTCACCACTTCTTTGGATCTTTCTATCAATTCTTGCTGCTAAAAAACAATTTGGATTGAAGGCGATATTTCAATGATGGCTTCATTGGTCTTTATCTATATGCTTTATTTTTCCTGTGCCATTTTTTATTCACTTTATAATTTTTCAACTCTTTGTTAGAAAATTACATATATTATAGAGCAATGAATCACATAAAATATATGGAAAACACAAGAACACAAAACACATAAAACCAGAGAGACACAGATATACGTGGTTCACCCAGTTTGGGCTACGTCCACCCCGAATAGCCAGTCCTTCCTTTCTATTATCCAACAAAATGAAGAGACAAAACCTACAACAGATCCATTGTAATATCTCTGTTCTCCCTCACAGTCTCCCTATATATTTCCTGCTCAGATAATACACATGTAATACATAGCCGCAATACAATACCCTCATACAAAGAGAGGGGTTGCCTTCTAGGGCAAAAAACCCTAAACTAAACATAACTTCTACCATCAGATCATCCGCCTAATGAATGGCCCAGATTGACTAGAAATTACTATACTTTTAGAAGGCAATTTTCCATCTGTTTTTAGCTTCAAGGGCTCTACCCCCGAAACCCCCCGCCAGGGGGGGCTCCATAAAGTCGTTGCCGCCCCCCCTGGACCCCCAGTGTTGCTTAATTACGAGTGGCATTGCGGCCCCATTAAGGTACAGGGGTCCAACGCTAAGATACAAAATAAAAAAGATAATCAGGCTCCACTCCCAACAATACAACCTTTTCGCCTTTTGCTATTACCAGGGCTCCTTTGGTGACCTTCCAAGTTTTATCTGTGAAAGTTGTCACACAACCTTCACCGCCTAACTGCCCTGTTGAAATCAGATTTTTCTTCAGATCTGGAACATGCCTTACCTCCTTTAGTAGCCATTGGTTTCCATTCCGTTGTTTTACAAGAACTTTACCCATTCCAACAATTTTACAGGGTTTATCATCACCCAAACGAACTTGTCCAAAATCTCCTTGAACATAGTCATGAAAATATTTCTTATTAGGTGTGGCATGGAATGAGGCCCCTGAATCTACAACCCAGGAATCAGTAACATTTTCGTAAGAAAGAATCAAAGCATCTTGTAACACATCACTTGTCACATTTCCTTCATGATTGTTTTCTTGTTGTGCGTCTCCTTCTTTTCCCTTCCGAGATATACAGTCCTTATTAAGGTGTCCTTTATTTTCACATTTCTAGCACACTATCCCCGATCTAGACTTGGATCTGCTTTTCCTTGATTTATTGCGATATTCTGAGTTGTTTCCTCTTTCCATTTTTCTTCCCCTAGACTCTACACTCAAAGAATTTCCCGATGTCTCACCGGAGCTTTTCCATCACATTTCCTCGCTAAGGATAGCACCGACAACATCATCAAACTTTAAAGTACTAGATCCTGAGACAAAGTTACTAATGGCCATAACTAAATCGTTCCAACCTTTTGGAAATGAGCACAGAAATAAAAGAGCCCTAACTTCATCATCAAAGTATACCCCTACAGAACTTAACTGACTGGTAACTATATTAAAATCATTTAAATGGTCTGCAACAGATCCACCTTCCGGCATCTTCATATTAAATAAATTTTTGATGAGAAATACCTTGTTTGAGGCCAAGGGTTTTTCATATAATTTCACCAACGCCTTAATCAAACCATTTGTTGTTGTTTCCTTCAAAATATTGAAGGCTACCGATGCTGCAAGGCACAACCGTACTGTTCCGAGTGCCTTTCTATCGAGAATATCCCATTCTGCATCTGTCATAGTCATTGGCTTCTTTGTTTTTCTGCTCAATGGTAGGTACAGATCTTTCTGATACAAATAGTCTTCCATCTGCATCTTCCATAGAGGGAAGTTTTGGCCATTAAAATTCTCGACCCTAAACTTACCGTCTTTTTCCATTGCTCCCACTCGAACCAAGAACCCTTCTTTCCTACGATTTTATCATCCAAATATACCTTCGGCTCTGATACCAGTTGTTAGAAAATTATATATATTACAGAGCAATGAATCACATAAAATATGTGGAAAACACAAGCACACAAAACACATAAAACCATAGAGACACAGATATATGTGGTTCACCCAGTTTGGGCTACGTCCACCCCGAACAACCAGTCCTTCCTTTCTATTATCTAGAAAAAATGAAGAGACATAACCTACAACGGATCCGTTGTAATATCCTCTGTTCTCTCTCACAGTATCCCTATTTTTTTCTCACTCCGAGAATACACATACAATACATAGCCACGATACAATACCCTCATACAAAAGGAGGGGTTGCCTTCTAGGGAAAAAAACCCTAAACTAAACATAACTTCTACTGTCAGATCATCTTCCTAATGAACGTCATAGATTGACTAGAAATTACTATACTTTTACAAGGATTTTTTTTTTTTTTTAGCTTCGAGGGCACTGTCCCCAAAACCCCCCACCGGGGGGGGAGCTCCATAAAGTTGTAGCCGCCCCCCTGGACCCCCCAGGCAACATTTAATTATGGGTGACATTGTCGCCCCATTAAGGTACAGGGGTCCAACACTGTGATACAAAATAAACAAGATAATTAGGATCCACTCCCAACACTCTTTGAGTGAGCTTGTGAATTTTCTGCAGTTCTACAACATAATAACTATCAATTCTTAATTTATGTTCTTGAAAGTGTTTTAAGATGGGCCTTTAATTTAGCAATTTCTTTCCCTTGAATGGAAAGGTTGCCCATGGCCTTAACCATCTCACTTGAAGGATCTGTATTCTGTGCTGGTGATGATGTTGATGTAGATGCCCCTATGGTTGTAGCAACTGAGATAGGGATTTTTGTGAGTTGAACTATGGCCAATTGTGATGATTGATCCTTCTCTTTGAGCATTTTCTCCATTTCCACTTCCAGGTCTCTAATTTGGTTGTTTTGTTCAATTATTATCTTGAACATGTCTTCTTTGTGCTTTTCCAATTCTCCAACTTCCTTGGTCTGTGGATCTTCTATAGTGGGTAGCTTGAGTTGCTTCCTCAATGATGCTATGTCAGCATTTTTCCTTTTCAAAATCCCCTATGTTGCCTTTACATCACTGGGATTGTATCCCAGCATGATCACCAAGTCTTTTAGTGACTTGATCTTGGTATCCTTTGGTAAGGATGAGATTATTTCCAAATTTAACTATTTTTATATGTTGTTGACTAATACCTGCAATCTGGAGGCTAACATGGAAATTCTAGTTAAAGTTTAGTACATCATTTCATTGGTTTGCTTATGCATATCCATTTGATCAATTGGATAAATATGTTGTGCATCAAAGGAAAATGTAGATTCTTTGTAATTTGATGATGTCTTTGGCACTAAAACTTGTGATTCAAGAAATGAAAACTGAATTTTCCCTTCTCTATATCAAAGGTTGAGAGAAGCTTGTGCCATGAGGTAGTTTTCTGCTTCCAGAATTGGGTGTATGTGTTTAATTTTAGCATTTCATTCCTTTGTTTAATTGCCTTGTATTTGGAAAAAAATTCCAGCTCAGCTGTGTCTTGAGCCAATTTGTGTGTCTGAGTTGTATCTGGAGGATCTTTGGAGGTTGATGAAGAGGGAGATTATATGAAGAGATCATATTCTCTTGTAGAAACATGAGGACCTATTATGACTATAAGTTTCTTGCTATTTATTTCCTTGTTGAAAAAATGCTACAAAGTTAGTCTTCTATTTCTTCCTATATATCTGAACTCCTTGGCTCCAATTTTTTCACTAGGGAAGAATCATCTTCGCTTATCCTTTTCTCCTATTTTTCTTGAGGTGTAGGGATCTGAGAGGTGGGGATGGATATGATTTTTTCTTCAGATTCCTGCAGCGTGTAATCCTCCCATAGACTCTGGTTCATAAATTGTTCTATCTTTGGCCTAGGATTGTGGGTGTAAGGAGTGGTATTTTTCTCCACTCTCAAATTTGAAATTAGGCTGAAAGGGTCATAAGACCAAATGAAACTCAATTTTAAATTCATTTTCTTCAGGAAAAAAATTTCCTCTTTACCAGTTGTTCTGGTATTGCAAAAAAAATGGCCCAATCTATCCTTTGATTCTGAACTGTGCCTTCTTTTTAGATGCAAAAAAGTGTAAGACATCCATATGTATCACTTTTCTTATGTATTATAATGAGACAAATATCATGGGAACAAATTTTAGAAGCTTTTAGGATGGCAATTCACACCCATAAACTATGATCTCAGTATAGTTTTGGTATAAATACCAAACACCTGGTCTATAAGATGCAAAACTCTCTAATTATATGATCCTATTCTAGGTTCCACATCACTCTTCCGTAGAAAAACAACTATGTATAGAAACTAATCAACATAGTCTAAAAAGGTACACTCAGTGGAGTTTTTCCTCACTAAGGAGGTCCAATGGACGACCGATTGTGAATTAACCTACTCATCCAAATTCTGCAAATAAAATGGAAACCTGTTTGCTTGACGATAATAGAAAAATAGACTAATACATAGATGTATTTGAAATCTCCCTCGGTAAGAAAATTTATAAACTATTCATGAATTGCATCTGCAATAAACTCCTTGTAACTGAAAATAGTAGGTTTTTCATTTGTTGTAAAAATTGACAAAAATCCAACAATGGCCTCATCAACCCACTGATCAAAGTGATATCCAAGTATGAATGAAATGATTTCAATTACCTACTTGGCTAAATTAGGGAACATAGAGGATGAGTATGGGGCATTTTTCTTCATAAATTTGAGAATCCTCGAGGAGAAAAACTTTGAATATCTTGGCTCTCTGCGGAAATGTTGAATTTTTGTAGAGTTATATGAGAGACTCTATTGATAGTGGATTTAGGGAGCTAGGGTTTTGAATTTGGAGCATTTGTGAGATGGATTCGATAGTTATGGTGAGCAAAAATTCACCATTATAGCTGAATAATGCTCTTTGGATGGGTACATATCTGATTTGGCACTAGGATATTAGTTCAAGAAAATAATGGGTCTTTGGAAACATGAATTAGTGCAGGAAGGATTCCCACCAGCCCAATTTGTCACTAAGGTCCAAATAGTTTTTCTTCAACCATATGTGAAGTTCGAATATGTCGAATTCACAGATGGTTTCAACAACCTTGCATTACAGGTTGACTAATGGTAAGTGATTAAGGTCAATGGTAGGGAGCAAGACAAGATTTTTTTTAGGTTTCTTGGATTTATTCTTAGGGTCTTGACTTTAGGTGCCATTATTGAAAATAGAAGAGTGTGGACACTATGATTACCTGGAAGAGGTAGGTGACAGTAGAATGCTAAAATGGGGTCACTGATGGCGGTCTGATCATATTTGATGGGCAATTGACTGGATGTTGGGACAATGTGGAGCACTATAAATTGTCTAGTCATTAAAAAAATGGAGAAGGAAATTAAATTTTTTTACAGTGATTAATATAGAAGTTTTAGAAACTACCATTGTGTTTTACCATTTAACCTGAAGTGGGCCCATTTTCGTAGGAGCAAGAATCAATTAATTAGTGCAATGGTTGGTTGATGTGGATAGGGGAGTGTCAGGTGGGAACTTCTTATTTGGAGTGGAATGGGTATTAGGAAAAAATTTAACGGAAGGGAAGTGGGGGAGTGGGGTCCACAGATATGAGGTGGTGAATGGTGAGTGGAGGAGGATGGACCGTGGTGGGAGGTGATGGTGGGGTCGAGGTAGTCATCGTAACATATGGTTATTTGTGTAGGAGTAACAATAGTGTGCAGTCAATGGAGGGAGGAATTTTTAGAGGGGGGGAGGGATGAGATGAGCAGAAGCAGGGGGTGAAAACTCATGTGGCATTACCACATTGAATGGTGGGTCCTACCATTTCATACCCCCCTTGAGGATAAAGTGTGAGGGAGCTCGGGGGGGAATAATCCTTGTCGTTGATCCGGGCAGGGGTGGATCTCAACCGTTATAAATTTTCTAATGTTAAAATATTATACCTAAAATTTATTACATTCTGAAATAATCGCAATCAACTGTTGTGTTTTAGCTAATTTAATACAAACTTAATCACCCTTTAAAACTACTTGTTCATTCACTAATGTTGCATTTAAATTTACAAGGCATTTTTAGTTTTTCTCCTTTACTTGTCAATTAACCACGATTAAACAATGTCATTAACTTCATATTCATATTAACTAACATATTTCAATGACGATTAAATTGTGTGATTGATTTATTCACTAATCTAAACTAAATTTATTATTTTTAGCCTAATCACGTTTAAACAATGTGATTAAACTAGCTATTCTAGTTCTCCTATTACAATGTGGCATTTAAAATAGAAACACACTTTATTCAAAATTTTCTAAGTATTGATAGATGCATTTTTTCATTCATTGAGTGGCATTTGAGCTTGTTCACTCCTATAAACTTTATTTTTAATGGAGTATTTTATTGTTTTTTTTTCTCATGTTTTTGATTTTTTTTTTTCACATATCTATTTTTTATCCCCTTTTGTTTATTATTTATTTTGTTTTCTTTCTTTTTCTTTTTGGAAATAAATTTTCAAAATGGAAAGTTATTTACAAAATATTATGTCCAAAATTACAGCTACTATCAATTCATCGTATAAAATATAGGATTCTAACAGTGGCTCCAATGGGGATGGAACTATCCTTGTGAGGTGCCAAGACCACTATAGATTAGTAGCTTTAATACATTGGGAAATGGAGTCTTTATCTTCTGTAGCTAAACCCGATCCATATATTTTTATTCATAAAAGTGGGAAACCAATCAACACAATCTTAGGGCCTTCTCTTTGGGCTTCACTTGTGATGAAAACTGCCCTCACTCTTGCAATAAAAAGTAAAATGACATATGTACAATGATTCTAAATTGAAACTAATTTATTTTGGAAGAAATTGAGGTTTAAGAAGTCTTCCATTCACAAATCCACGAGACAATTCTTCTTCATTTAATTTCTTCAAGAAAAATGCATTGTTTCCTCCAATAACTCTAATTTTATATGGCCCTTTCCATAAGTTTTCAAACTTCCCATGCTTTCCCTTATCTTCATTCCTTGAGTCCCATTTAAGCAACAAATATTCCATCTAGAAATCATCATATTTTGTCCTTCTGTCATAAATATTTTTGACATTTTCTTGAATCAGTTGTGTATTATTGTAGGCTTCCTCTTTGGATTGCTGCAGTTGGATGGTCTGGTTGATTCTTCTCTACAAATCATTTGTTTCCACTTGTTCTTCCTGCAACAATTTTAGTATAGGGATTCCTAATGAATTAGGAAAAATTGCATCTACCCCATATACTATTTGAAATGGATATATTCCAATAGATCTCTTGGTAGTAATTTTTTCAGCACACAGGGCATTAATCAACTTTTTATGCCAGTATTTTTTCTTTTCCTGCAACAGGTTTTTGATAATGTTGACTAATTTTTTTTTTAAGAATCGGATAATCCATTTCCTTGTGGGTAGTAGGCAGTGGAGTGTCATAGTTTAATATGGTTTTTATCACATAATTCTATCATTTTTATCTTATTTAAAGGTTGCAGCATTGTTAGTGATAAGTTTTTTGGGACACCCAAATATGGACAAAATATTTCCCTCTAGAAATTGGATGATGACACTATATGTGGCTTTTATATATGGAATGGCTTCAATCCATTTTGTAAAGTAATCAATGGTTTTCAATATCCACTTATGTTGGCCTAAGGAGGTTGGATGAATTTCACCTGTGAAATCTAGACCCCACTATTGGAAAGGGACTTGAAATAAAATAGGTTTTAATGGTAAGGGTAAAATATTTTTCTTGCCTTGAAAAATTTGATATTTGTGGCAAGAGGTAACTCTCTTATGCACATCTATAAATAAAGTGGGCCAATAAAAACTAGCTCTTAAAATTTTATTGGTTGTAGTTTTCCAATATAAGTGTCCTCCACAGTCTCCTTCATGGAATTCTTGTATGAATTTATCTGCTTCATCTATCAACAAACAATTTAGCAAGATACCTCGAACATATTTCCAATATAAGATATGATCTAAAATACAAAATTTCATGGCTTTTAATTTGAGAAATATAGCTTTAGTCTTTGTTAAACCAGGAGGAGCTTGTAAATTCTGTAGTACAAAAATGATGTCTACATACCATGGTGAGGTAGAAAAGGTTTTTGATCGTTGTGGAGTCGCCAACTCTTCCTGTTCATCAAGTGCAACAACAAAATTTATATCAAAGGGCATGAAATTTATAATCGCCCATCAGTTTGGCCAATCCTTAACCCTTAATGAGTTTTTTTGGCTTTATTTCAATGTCACAATCAAGGATTACATCAATCCATTTCACTCTCTGGCCATATGGACCATCTTGTGTGAGAATATCCTTTACCACAACATTTGGAACAAATTCAATGATATGAGAATGTAAGATCTACACCCTAAATTATTTCAATTCTTTAACCAAAGAAAATGCTTGCTTATCCATGATGTTGTACTTTAGTGATGCATCTCTCAAAGCTCTGTTGAAGAAGGCTATGGGTTGCTCATGGTATTCACTGATTTCCTACAAGAAAACAGTTGCAATAGTAATTTCAAAAGAAAAAGAGAAAATCATAAAATCTTTAGTAAAGTCAAGGCTTACCAAAACAGGAGCAGTGGTTAAAGCTAATTTGACTTCAGTAAAATATTTATTGGCTTTAGTATTCCACTTAATATCAGTCTCCCTTTTCAACATTTTTGTAATTGATCTTAATATTTCAGCCAAGTTAGGAATAAATATCCTAAGAAAGTTTATTTTTCCAATGACGGATTGAACTTATTTCTTATTTCTAGGAGGTTAAATTTTGAGTATGGCTTCAACTCTGCTAGGATTAATTCTAATTCCTTCTTTGGAAATGGTATGACCTAGAAATTTTCCCTCCTCTAAATCAAAAATATTTTTCTTAGGGTATAGAGAGATACCAAATTTCCTGCATTTTTCAAAAAAAATTCTTAAATGTAGCAAGTGTTCTTCATCTGTTTTTGAGAATACAGTAATATAATCTAGGTAGATTACAATGAGCCTGTCAATTTCATTAGCAAAGACTATGTCTATTTCTCTTTGGAATGTTTCCCCAACATTCAGAAGGCCAAAATGAATTTTCACATACATAAAATTTTCCCATGGGGTAGTAAATGTTGTTTTGTGTTGGTCATCAGGATGAACTAGAACTTGGTTGTAACCTGAAAATCCATCTAACAAGGAAATTCTACTGGAACCAAATACCTTTTGTAACATGTGATCCATTTTATGAAGTGCATATTTGTGCTTTAATGAGACTTTATTCAAACTTTTGAAGTCTACACAAAGTCTAGTTTCACCTATTTTATTCCTGTTTGGCACTAGGTTGGAAACCCATTTTGAGAACCTCACTAGTACTATGATTTTTTCATCGTATAGTTTCTTCGCCTATTTTTGAATCAAAGGAAGTAATACTGGATTTACTCTTCTTAGTTTTTTCTTGAAGGGATTTTGGTATTCTTTGATGGGTATGGTGTGCTTGATGATAAAATTATCATAATATTTTAAGTCCCCATAGCTCCATGCAAAACACATCAGATAATTCCTTAAGAAGTTCAATGTATTTCTGCTTCTCTTTAGGAGGAAAGGATTTATATAGTTTTACAATTTTGGGACTTTATTGTGTCCCAATACTACAATCTTCTACATTATCACCCACATGTTCAATTTTTGGTTCTTTAGCCACATCATTGAAATAAAAAAACTCTTCCAATGGTACCAATCCTCTTGGAAGCACATTGTCTTTCAATTGTAAAATTTATAGATCTTCTTGGTTATCATCAATTTCATTTAGTTCCATTTCTGTTTTGTTTCTATTTACATCATTATCACTATCATTATCTATGTTTATATTTACACAACCAAATTCATCTTTTATTTTTTTTTTAATTTCAATTTTCTCATCATTGCCAAAAACTTACCAATATCTTACATTATCAGGGAAAACTCGCCTATGCTTGACTTCAACCACAAATTTCCTATTGGTATGAAAAGAAATTTACAAGTACTGGCTGAAACAATGAAGGAATCAACTCAAATGTTCTATCTTCTAGGCATAATAGACAAATCATATTCAGTGAAACATTACAGAAAGTCTAAAACTACATTCTTATAGGCTCTTAATCTAGGGTGTTTAGTGGAATATTCCCCCTTAATTTGTTTGATAATGAGCTCAGAATACCCATGCACATAAATCCTTTTAGCTCCTAATCTCTTTGAAATTTGCATCCCTAAGATCAACACTTCATACTCAGCTATGTTATTTTTGCACTGAAAATTTAGTTTATAGCCATGTTCCTTGGACAAATTGGTTGATGATTTCATGTAAAAAACACTAGTGCCTGCACCATATTTACATACATCTCTGTCGAAATCCATTTCCACAGAGCTTCTTGATCTACTTCTTTCTTTTTAGTTTCAGTTATTTGGTCCTTTCTGGTGGGTTCAATACCTTGTTCTGACACTTCCTCTTCAACTGGTTTTCATTGTACATAATGAAGGAATCCAAGTTAGAGCATACAAAGTACAGGGGGTATTTTTTTGGTTTATCTTGGGTACTAACCATGTATTTCATCAAATTTTCTCTGTATAACCTTATTTTCTGACCAAAGACAGGAATTGTGGCATAGGTCATATCCATTTGCAAAGTACCCTGTAACTTTGCACCCGAATATCTTGAGAGTAGCATCCCATACTTGCGTGGTATGTCTGCTATTACAATGTCCATGACTATACTCTTGGCTGGTATTTGAACTAAAGTGAGACACAAATATTTAATAAGCCCTAGACATCTCACTTTGCTAGAATCAAAAGAATATAAATATTTATAATGTCTTTTTATGTCTAGTCCTAGTTTTTCCATGATAGCCCTGGGCATTAAGTTATGGGAAGCACCAAAATCAAGCATTGAGTTATGAAATATTTTGTCATGAATATTCAAGCTAATGTAAAAAGGTGGAACACTTCCATCCTGGGTTTTTCCTTCAACCTCAGGTTCAAACAATAATTGAGGTCAGTTATCATTTAAATTAACTATATCTTCAAGGCTTTCATGAATTGAGTTTTATAAACATCTCTAGCCACCAATTCAGTCAGAGGAATGGAATTTTCACTTTAGCTAATTAAGGTTCAATGCTAAAGGATGTTTGTGATTTGTCAACCTCTTTGACATTTGCATCTGGTTTCTTGGGCACTTCCTGTTAGGTTCCCGTGATTTGTTAAATTGGTGAGATCAAATGCACAGGGTAACATCAGACCAGCCTTTGGAGTCCTAGGACCTAGCCTTCCTGGACTCAGAGAGGGCTCTCTCTATTGTATGCAAAGGATGTGAACTTGTTTTCTTTTAGGGTTTGATTTTAGGCTAGTTGTTAAGTGTATGGTTTGTTTGATTGTTTTGGTTGGGTAAGATGGTCAAGTAGAATAGATGGAATGAGGAAATATTCAAGTCATTGGGCTATGGAGTCTATAAAATTCATGGAAAGTTCAACAATGGATCGAGGAGAATCATAGGGAAAATCTAGCATGGTCAATGGATTTTCAAGGTTTATGGGAAATGAGATGGACATCAAGTTTGTGAAAAAAAAAGGTACGACAAAGGGCAATCAAGAATCCTTTATCATGTACCTTCTTAACAAGAGGGACTTAAATGTTGGAAATACTGAGAGGGGGGGGGGGTGAATCATTATTCCTTTCAATTAGAGCATTAGTTAATATTTAATTATTATCGGTGTTTGTACAATGATAGCAGCAAACAAGAGGAACACAAATGCACACAGTTTTTAAGGTGGAAACCCACTCCGGGACAAAAACCACCTAATGATTTTCTAATAATTCTTTAATATTCAACTCCAATTGAAAATAAATCTCCAACTTCCTAGAATCTAGAAAAGAATTCTTCTCCAACTCCCACTGGATGGACGCTCCAACGCCCGAGATTCTTCAGTAGTCAAGTGAACGGATGCCCAAACACCCAATGAGCTACAACTCACCCTAGCACCACCCTACCACCCTATAGAAGAATAAAAGAGGAATGGACTCCCGTACCAGAGAAAATGGTCCACTTTTCAATGATATAGAATGATGTAGAAGAAGAAGACACACTAGAACATAACCCCAACTATGACACAACCACCTAATGATGATCCTAGACCTCCCGACACTGCCTCTTCAACTCTTGGCAGATAGACACTAGTACATTTTTTTACAATAATGTATTTACAATGACTTAGTACAATGATTGTATGCAGTGCTGCCCACTTGAAGACTTCATATGATGAAATTCTTGTTGTTTTTATGCACCTTGGTTGTTGCTCTTGTCATGCTACCTTTTGCTACATCTTTCTTTGCTTTTCTGCCATAGAAAGTCTGGTCCTTTGCAACCCTTGACAACACATGATCTTGCTTTTTCTTTCCTTCTAGGAGCTCGATATTGAATCTGGTGTATCTCTATTATTTTAGATCCTCAATATCTGATTTTTAGTCCTATAGTAATCCTCTAAGTATTATTTCCAATTCCATAGGTCTGACCCAATTTGGACTCTTTAAGAGATAGTTATACCCAATCTCTCACAATGCCCTAATTATGGACTATTTCAGCAGAGCGAACTTGTATGGCATGCCACATGTCATTGTTTCTTCATTCGGCTCTAAAATTGATAGAGAAAAAACTAAATTCTCTTACACTATCTATATGTCTCTCGTTATCCGTCTCTATGAGAGGTTATGAGTTACCAAGGTCACTTCTTTGAGATTAATTTTAGTGCAAAAACCATGACTTCCACGGATCATATCTCCAAAAATATTGTGCACCTTGGTTGAAAATTTCACAAAAGCTTCCTCAGGATTTCGGCTTTGCCTCATAAAATTTTCAACCAAGACCTTTGTAGAAAACAATTTAGAGTGAAAGCGCCACGATGACACATTTCGGATGGCGTGGCAAAATCCTTTGCATAAGGAAGAAGCTAAGTCCTGATTTATATAAATTCTTAAGTTGAGAGGGGATTCAACAAGTTAACGTGGGAGGGATTTTAGGAGCTTAAAATATATTAATTGTGACTTTTCAATGACCCATGCCCCAACCCCATGGGGTTTTAGCCCACTAAATGGGGGTATAAACTTCAAACATGAATATCTCTCAAACCGTGAAGAATTACATGGCGTGCCATATATCAATGGAAACATCTTGACAAGTAGAAACCATCAAAATCATTATTGAGCCAAAATATATTAATTTGGTAGGTAAAAATTCCCATGCAATATTAGGTTAGCCCCTGGTGCTCCTTGGGTTGACATCAATGACAACTGTTGATCAACAATCTCCCCCTTTGGCATTGATCGCAACACAAGTACTCCCCCTGCGATCATGACACATCTTCCTACAACATTCTCTCCCCCTTTGACATCAATGGAAAAGGGTAACTCCCCCTGAAACACAACCATCCTGCGGACCTGTACACAATTCCACTCCCCCTGACACACAACCGTCCTGCAGACCTGTAATCTAATGAGAACTTGGGAGAATCCCAAGATTTTGACGAAGATATTCAAATGCTTCACGAGGTAAAGGTTTAGTGAAGATATCAACAATTTTTTCTTTTGTACAAACATACTCAAGTTTGATATTCTTTTCAGCGACTTGTTCTCTAACAAAATGATATTTGATCAGAATGTGTTTTGTTTTTGAATGCATGACATGATTCTTGGAGATGCTGATGGCACTAGTGTTGTCACAGAATATGGGAATAGGCTCACTGAATTGTACTTGAATATCTTGCAAAGTTTGTTTCATCCAAAGGACTTGAGTACAACATGATGCTGCTACAATGTATTCTGCTTCCGCTGTAGATAATGAGATTGAAGTTTTCTTTTTGCTCAACCATGATACGAGACAACCACCTAGATAGAATGTTGCTCCACTAGTACTCTTACGATCATCAACGCTTCCTGCCCAATCTGCATCTGTAAAGGCTTGAATAATGAGATTGTTACCCTTGGGATACCACAAGCCATATTCTTCTGTGCCCTTTAGATATCGAAGAATTATTTTGATGGCAATAATATGTGATTCTTTTGGTGCTACTTGGAATCTTGCTACTTGTCCAACTGCTTGCATAACATCTGGCCGAGAGGCTGTTACATATAGAAGACTACCAATCATAGATCTGTACAACCTCTGATCCACATCCTTAGATGAGTCATCTATGCTCAATTTGCAACCTGTTACCATCAGAGTAAGGACGGGTTTGTAATCTTCCATTTTGAATTTCTTGAGCATTTCCTTGATGTACTTGGCTTGACATATAAATATTCCTTTCTCTTGCTGAGATATTTGAAGCCCTAAGAAGTATGTCGGCTCACCAAGTAAAGACATCTCAAACTCACTTTGCATCTTTGTAGAAAATTTCTTACTTAGTCGATCATCATTGCTACCAAATATTATATCATCCACATATACCTCAACGGTTATTAAATTATCTTTATCTATTTGTACATAAATATTGTTATCAACGGTACCTTTCTTGAACCCTTGTTGAAGTAGATATCCATCAAGATGAGCATACCACACTCTGGGAGCCTGCTTGAGACCATATAGAGCCTTCTTTAACCTGCAGACATAGTCTTCTTTTTGTGATAGTAGAAAACCTTCAGGTTGTTCGATGTAAACTTCTTCTTCTAATTCTCCATTTAGAAATGCTAACTTAACATCCATTTGGTAGACTTTGATTTTTTCTTGAAAATGCATAGGCGAGAAACATTTGAATGTCTTCCATTCTGACATCTGGTGCAAATGTTTCGTCGAAATCAATTCCTTCCACTTCTGCATAGCCTTTGCAAACAAATCTTGCTTTGTTTCTGGTAACCTGCCCATCTTCATTCAATTTGTTCCTGAACACCCATTTAGTCCCAATGACATTTTTATATTTTGGTCATGGAACTAATTCCCAGGTGTTATTCTTCTCAATTTGATCCAATTCTTCATTCATATCTACTACCCAATGTTCATTCTGGCAGGCTTCCTCAAAACTGCTAGGCTCAAAGCTTGCTAGAAAAGCAACGTGAGCTTGTTGTGATGAACGAAGCTGTCGACCTTCATTTATGTCACCAATGATTTGATTTTATGGATGGTTCTTTTGAATCCACTCTTTTGTTCTCCTTGGAGGAGATTCTTTTTGTTGTTCTGGTATATCTTGATGATCATTATTTACTTCTTCCTCGTTGATAGTTGCTTCTTGTTCTACAATTTTATCTATGTATTTCTCAGCCTCTGTCTCAAGTTTCAAAGGTTCTAGATCCTCATCATTAATCTCTAGAACACCATTTTCGTCAAACGTAACATTTATGCTCTCCACTATCTGTTTTCATCTTAGATTATAGCATTTATAGGCCTTTCTTTTGCGTGAGAAACCAACAAAGATACCTTCATCAACACGTGATTCTTACTTACCCAAATTTTGATCTTCTCTTTTGATATAACATTTGCTTTCGAAGATTCTAAAATATTTTACATTAGCTGGTTTTCCTTTCCATAATTCATATGGAGTCTTGTTATAATTATTTCTGAGAAGACTTTGGTTGATAATGAAGACTGTCGTATCAATTGCTTGAACCCGAAATTTTTCATCCAATTTTGAGTCCTTCAACATTGTTCTACCCATTTCCTGTATGGTTCTGTTCTTTCTTTCAGCAACTCTATTTTGCTGAGGTGTTTGTGCTATTGAAATTTGGATTTTTATTCCATTTTCGTCGCAGTATTGCTGAAATAATTTGGAAGTGAATTCTCCACCATTATCTGATCTTAAAAACTTTATTTTCAAAATAGTTTCATTTTCAACCAACTCCTTGTAGATCTTAAAACACTCAAATTCTTCATATTTTTTCTTTAGGAAACTGATAGTTTTCATCCTGGTATAGTCATCTATCATTAACATGAAATATAATTCTCCGTCTAAGCCTTTTGTTCTCATAGGACAACATAGATCAGTATGTATCAATTCCAATGGATGTGATGCAAAGTGTTCTTTTGTTTTAAATTGGACTTTTGTCTGCTTGCCATGCTGACATGCCTCACATAGTGTGTTGGAAGGTTTTGAGATTTTTGGCATTTCTCGTACTTCTTCCTTTTTTCTTATCCTAACAAGATTTTCAAAGTTAATGTGACCCATTCATTTGTGCCATAACCAGCTTTCATATTCTTTAGCTAGTAGAAATGCTTTAGTTTCTTCATCCAGAACATATATGTCGTTTGGAGTTCGACTTGTTGTAGCCACAATTTTACCATACCTGCCTTTCCTGATTTCACCTTTTATGGAGTTGAATAGAATTGTGTGTCCTTGATCACACATTTGTCCAACACTGAGCAGATTGTGATTCATGTTTTTGACCAATAGAACATTCTTGGCTATAACATCTTTGCTTCCGAGAGTGACGGTACCTGATCCTCTAACATTTGAAGATCCATCATTTCCAAAGGATATGGTTACATCCTTCTTCTCTTTCAGAGATACAAATTTCCTTCTATCTCCAGTCATATGTGTTAAGCAACCATTGTCAACATACCACACATCTTTATTTTTTTGAGCCTTTAGAGCAAGAGCACAATTATCAGTCTTCTTCTTCTTCCATGTTCGTTCACTCTGTGGCTTTGAAGATTCTTCTGGAGGATTTTCAAGTCTACAGTCTCTGGCTACGTGTCCAAAGTTCTGAAATTTGTAACGTTCCATATTATTTCTAAAATGTTCAAATCTATTGATGTTTCATTAAGCCCCGGGAGGTTCATATTTGAAGAATCTCTTGGAATTGTATTGTTTCCTAGGGTACGTGCGACATTCTACAGCTTTATGACCAAATTTTCCACATGAATAACAATAGCCATGAAAAATATGTTGGTACCTGGATGAAAATCTTTGTCGAGGAATCTTCTTCCAAGGATGTGCTTGCGAATCTTGTCCAATGAAGTCTACATGTATGTCAGATCTCATAGGTTCATTGTATTTTGTTGTAGAAGGTCTTGCTTCTTTTTCTTTGTAACCGAGTCCAGTTCTGTCATTGTAAGATCATTGATTGTTGATGAGTTCTTCCAATTCCCTTGAGCTGTTGGCATACTCTTGGACAATTTCTACCTTCTTCACTTCCTTACGCAGCGAGACTACTTTGGCTTCTAATGCTTCCCTTTCTTGGTTGCTTTCTTCCAACTTCTTTTGAAGTGACTCTTCAATACATTTGTGTTCTTCAACCTCAATTTTGAGAGCTTGAACTTGTTCTTCAAGAGTATTGGAATGGATATTCTCAGCATTGAGCTATTTTATAAGCTTGATTTCCTCCTCATAAAATTATTCTATGGTCAACCCTTCTTCTTCATTGTTTGATACTTCTTGTTTATTGTGCTTGGCCATAAACAATACTTCCTCATTGGCTTCTTCTTTGCTGTCACTTTCTTCATCGGATGATAAGCTATCTTATTTAGAGAGAAAGTTCCTTTTGGATCCTTTCTTTTTCCCTTTCTTGTTGAATTTCTTAAATCCTTTCTTTCCTTTTGAGTTGTCATCACTTTTGTTTGGACATTTTGCTACGAAATGCCCAACCTCACCACAACCAAAACATATCAATGGAAGTTTACCTTTGAATTTTCCCTTACCAAGTTTTAGTTTTCTCATAAAGTAAGCATATTCTTCATCTGAAATACCTTCTCCATCATCTCCCCTTTCTTCACACTTGCAGGTGAATGTCATTTCAATTGAAGGTTTTTTGTCTTTATTGGTTTGCTTAGATGCAACGAGTGCAACTTCTAGATTTGAAGTACCCTTTTCTTCATCAAGTCTCATTTAATATGCTATGAGAACTCCATGTAATTCTTCCTTGCTGAGTTTGTCTAGATTTTCATTGTATTCTAAGATCGATACCTTTGGGTTGAATCTCCCTGGTAATGTTCTAAGAATCTTCCGTATAATAGTCTTCTTGTCAACTGGCTTTCCCAATCGTTCCAGAGTATTGGTTATTTCAACAATGTATTGGAAGTATGCAACAATATTGAAATCCTCTTTCATTATGAGTTGCTCAAATTTTTCTCTATAGATTTGAAGCTTTGCTTCTTTGACATTTGAGTTACCTGCATATATATTCTCAAGCTTTTCCCATACATTTTTGGCGGTTTTACAACCCGACACCTTATGATAAGCAGATTCAATAAGTCCACTGATAATAATATTCTTTACTTTTGCATCATTTACCAAATTCTTCTTACCTTGTTCATCCGCGGTTGATGTAAATCCATTTTGAACAGTGTCCCTACTTCGTAACCTTGCACCAAGAGATAGACCTCCATTCTTCCTTTCTAGAGTGCATAAATATTTTCATTGAATAGAGGCACACCATTCTTGGTATGCTCCATGACCTCCTTCTAGCTGTTAAACAGATATTGAAGTAACCAAGCTCTGATACCAATTCTTGGAAATACTGAGAGGGGGGGTGAATCAGTATTCCTTTCAATTAGAGCATTAGTTAATCTTAAATTATTATCAATTTTTGTACAATGATAGCAACAAACAAGAGGAACGCAAATGCACACAGTTTTTGAGGTGGAAACCCACTCCGAGACAAAAACCACCTAATTCTTTTCTAATAATTCTTTAATATTCAACTCCAATTGAAAATAAAGCTCCAACTTCCTAGAATCTAGAAAATCACCCTTCTCCAGCTCCCACTGGATGGACGCTCCAATGCCCGAGATTCTTTAGTATTCAATTGAATGGATGCCCCAACACCCAATGAGCTACAACTCACCCTAGCACCACCCTACCACCCTATAGAAGAATAAAATTAGAATGGACTCTCATGCCAGGGAAAATGGCCCACTTTACAATGATATAGAATGATGTAGAAGAAGAAGATATACTAGACCATAACCCCAAATTTGACAAAACCACCTAATTATGATCCTAGACCTCCCAACACTACCTCTTCAACCCTTGGCAGATAGACACTAGTACAATTTTTACAATAATGTATTTACAATGACTTAGTACAATGATGCCTTTACAATGATTGTATGCAGTGTTGCCCACTTGAAGACTTCATATGATGAACTTCTTGCTATTGTTATGCACCTTGGTTGCTGCTCTTTTCATGCTACCTTCTGCTACACCTTTCTTTTCTTTGTTGCCATAGAAATTCTGGTCCTTTGCAACCCTTGACAACACATGATCTAGCTTTTTCTTTCCTTCTAGGAGCTCGATATTGAATCTGGTGTATCTCTATTATTTCAGATCCTCAATATCTAATTTTCAGTCCTGTAGTAGTCCTCTAAGTCGTTTTTCCAATGCCACAAGTCTCATTGAATTTGGATTCTTCAAGAGAGAGTTATACCCAATCTCTCACAATGCCCTAATTATGGACTGTTTCAGCAGAGTGAACTTGTACGGCATGCCACGTGTCACTTTTTCTTTATTTGGCTCTAAAATTGATAGAGATAAAACCAAAATCTATGCGATATCTGTAAATTTTTACAGAATTCCAATCCAATACTCAAAGAGAGAGTTATGATGATTTTACCAAGGTCACTTCTTTGAGATTAATTTTAGGAGCCTGCAAAAACACTGACTTCCACAGATCATATCTCCAAAAATATTGTGCACCGTGATCTGAGATTTTTACAGAAGCTTCCTCAGGATTTTGGCTTTGCCTCATAAAAATTTCAGTTTTGAACCTTCGTAGAGAAAGAGTTATAGTGAAAATGCCATGATGACCTGTTTCAGATGGTGAAATCCTTTGCATAAGGAGGAAATGAAGATCACAATTTATATAAATGCTTAAGTTGAGAGGGGCTTCAAAAAGTGAGAGTGGGAGGGATTTTAGGAGCTTAAAAAATATTAATTGTGACTTTTCAATGACCCATGCCCCAACCCCATGGGGTTTTAGCCTACTAACTGGGGGTACAAACTTCAAACATGAATATCTCTCGAACCGTGAAGAATTACATGGCGTGCCATATATCAACAAAAACATCTCGACAAGTAGAAACCATAAAAGCATTATTGACCCAGAATATATTAATTTGGTAGGTCAAAATTCCCATGCAATATTGGGTTAGCCCTTGGTGCTGCTTGGGTTGACATCAATGACAACCGCTAATCAACATTAAATACATAAGCATGAAGAAGAAATCAATAGACAGGGAAAACTAGTAACTCTTTGATTCAACTTAAGCAAATAATCATTCAAGACAAACATTCCAATGAAATATAGAAGGTGAGCAACTCATTTAAATTCTAGTGATTTCACCTTCAAGGTTAGAAAACATTCAAGATACACATATAACTTTAATCAAAGAATAGGGAACGTCTAAACATCATTGATCTTATTTATGAAGATATCCAAAACATTTTTTCAAGCATGGACAAAGGGTATGATCGAAACATAGCCTCTTTGGCAGACCTAATTAATGGTACTTTGGAGAGAGACCTCAAGAACAGTGTTTAGAGACATCAAACAAGTAGAGCTAGCCATAAATAATCTTTGATACCTACCGTATTAAACCATTCATGAAATAAAAAAGCTTAGGGGGTCTAGAGAGCAGTTAATAATTCTCTAGAAAGACCTAGCAGAAGAAAACATAGAGGCAATGAAGAACAAACAGAGCTAAGGTGCCTTTGAAGAACATTTCTTAGTCTAAATCCTTTGTTCTATTACAACATAGAAATATGGAAACATAATGAAACATGATAAAAAAATAACTTGAATAGAATCACTTCACCATTAACCAAGCTCAGGGATCCTGCAAGCAAGCCTCCTCCATCAACAACCAAAAACAAGCCATTCACAAGCTCCACCACACCAAATTTCTCTTCAACCTCCAAAATACTATGTATTTCTTCAAAGAGTAATCAAATGCAAAAATTTAAAATGAAGCCCTCATTCTCTATTTACCTAGAAAAGGAGGGAAAAAACCCTAGAAAGGGTTGGAAACTGTCAAAATCACTCATAAATGTCATAAAAGCCCAAGAGACCATGCAAGGCCCAAGGCACCAAATATCCCATGAAATAAATGTGAAAGTAATTTATAGCACCTAATTCTAGAGTGATTTGCCTCAAAAAACATTAAGATATCATTTTGCAATAAATGAGTGCATTTTTTTGACTTTTGGCAAAAAACACGTAGTGTTGTCTATAAGCGCAGTGCCTTGACAGGCAGAAAATATGCCCACTTGTAGCCACGTTTTGGTGATCTTCCTGATGTCATATTTTTCTCCGTGACGGCCCGTCGGAAAGCTCGTTGATTCTACTTTCCAAATATACCCTTTTTTTCTGATTGAGCCTTTGTAACCTATCAAAAAAGCTAAATTCCCAACACTATTATGAGCATAGTGCCAAGCCTGAAAATGAGGTAGAATGGTAGAAAATGAGGTATGTTTTGACCTTTTGAGGGGTAAAAAATGCTCCAAATGCTCTGAAATTTGGTCAGCATAGTGCAATAGGCATGAGAAATCAAAAAATGTAAATTTATCCCTCTGAGGATGAATGAGGAAAAAGCGTAGTGCCAGGGGTACTACACTTATAGGGCTACAAATTCACAAAAAACAAAAAATTGTCCAAATTTCTTCAAAATTGGTGGATATCTCCCTCATGGGGTTTGAGAGACCTGTAGAGAATCTTGTGCCAAAATTCCAAGTATATCTTAGCCTTTTTCTTCTTTTAGTGCATGGATCTTGGTTTGGGCCTTCTTGATTTTAGCCCTTGCAACTTGGTTTCTCCGGGCATAATGTTTAGTCATCCTCCTTTGGAGATCAAGATCCTGATTTGCCTTCTTCAACTTAGCCTCCAAGTGTGCGTTGGCTCTTTCCAACCAAGGCTCCTGATCCTATGTTATCTCCATGGCCAACAGCTCATCTAGAGGGAGCTACTCTAGTAGGGCTGATTCTTGTTCCCTTTTCTTTGCCAATGCCTTCTTAAACCCCATGGTTCTAGGCCTCCTCCTAGATT
Organism: Pinus albicaulis; assembly: GCA_034641835.2. Taxonomy (NCBI): domain Eukaryota; kingdom Viridiplantae; phylum Streptophyta; class Pinopsida; order Pinales; family Pinaceae; genus Pinus; species Pinus albicaulis. Next base: position 172,042,714 of record CM076574.1, read on the forward strand.
GTCCTTCCTCATCCTCACTCTCTTCATAAGTGCCCATGAACTCTTATAGTTTCACCTGTGCCCTTTGGGCTTCTTTCCGGGCCTTAATAGCTCTAGCTTCATAGATTGCAATTTGTGCTCCTAGCTGTCTGTTCTCCAAGTCAAGGGCATCATTTACACATTTGGCCCTATTCAGATTGGCTTGGAGGTATTCAATGAGTGAATTTTTTTTTTGGATGAGCAAGTTTGACATCCTTGCTTCATATCCTTGCTTCATCCTCCTCATCACTATCCACGTGAATGATTTCAAACTCCCTCTCCACCTCATGATCTTCTTCTTCTTGCTTTACCTTTTGTTTACCTTTGTTTAGTGGCTGAGTTGAGGTGGATGGCATGGTCCCTTGCCTTTTGGAGGCAAAAAACACAAGCCTTGGCCCTCTCTGATATGTGAATGAAAGAGGTGTGATGGTGATCTTTTTGGTGTCTTTGTCATGGTTGTGATCCTTGCTGCTATCATCAAACTCTTCATTTTGTCCCTCATTGCAGCTGCTTGCTTTTTCACTGTTGTGATCATCATTTGGACTATCAGCCCCTTCACCTTTTTCATTGTCATCATGACTATCATGAATGTCATGATGGTCTTCCTCCTTGCTGTCTTTAGTTTCTGCATTGTCCTCACTGTCATCATATTTATCATTGTCATCCTCTTTCATATCTTCTACATTGTCATCATCTTCCTCTGTTTCCATGTCCTCTACCTCTTTGTCACTATTTTGCTCATTGTTGTGCTCACTATTTTCATCTTCATCATTGTCATGCTCACTGCCCCTTTCTTCATCATCTGCCTCCGTTTCTTCTTCATCATCTTCCTCTGTCTCTTTTTTTTTCACTTTCTATTTATGTCCTTTCATAATTTACTTCTTCTTCCTATTCATCAATTTTGGTCTCTGCCTCATCATCATTTTATTCCTCTTCCTCATCATTTTCTTCTTCTTCCTCATCATTTTCTATCTCTGCCTCTTGTTGGCTCAAATAATCATTACCCTCCTCTTCATTTTGGGCTGACTCATAATCATATTCTCCCTCATTTTCACTTGATTCTTCATTGCCACTCACTTCTTCATCTGATGCATCAAGAGAAAGGGAGGAAGGGAGGTTTCCTTGAGGAGGTGATGGAAGAGTAGAGGGAGGAGGATGAGATGATGAGGGCAAGTTTGTTTGATGATGGGGTTGTGGGCTTGTGAAGACTTCATGGTCTATGAACACCTCCCAAGGTATGCCCTTTTGTTCCAGCTCATGTAGGACCACCATCTTGATCAAGGAGTGGTGGAATAAACTATGCATTTGTTGCGTATAGGTCCTCGTGCAGACAACAGATGACATTTTTTCAATGCTTCTATAAAAGTAGTAAGGCAAATGAAGCATTTTAACCCTTGTGAAATGCATGACTAGTCTAACATGGTAGGAATACAATCTAGAGTACCTCCCTTCACAGGTAAAGTACCTCATGATAACCTTCATCAATGGTGAAAACCTCTGTTTCAGATGTGAGAAAGGGAAAATAGCCTTGTAGCCTTCTCTATACCTAGTTTTGACAAATGGCTCATAATAACTCATGCTTAATCTTGCTTTCTTGAGCCATTTCATTTCCCACCAACAGCAGGGATACCTGTAGCATTAGAGATGGAATCTGCTAATAGTTCAAAGTCTACACCTGCAAGACTTACCTGTTTGTTGTGTAGGTTGAGTACAAAAAACCTTGTAAGCTCTGGGTGATTTTACACTTGTTTGACCTTCTCACAAAACTGGAAACACACCACATTCTAAAAACATGTGAGGATCATGGGAGATGAGGTGATATCCACTGTGCTATAGGGTTTAAACCTATTGACCTTCTCTCCCTTGTGTTTTGACCTCATAAGCACTTGACCTTCTTAACTGCTCATACTTCCTTCTTCTCCTGACATGGTGATTGATGTGGACTTTATACACACTTAGGTCTACTTTTGAAACCTAGGTAGGAGGATTGAAGTGAAATGATGGTGAGGGAAGCTTTGGTGAAGGAGTGAGATGAAGGAGGTTTTATGACTAATTTGTTTTGAGCTTGGATGAGGGCTTCTCTTGAATTGATTACAGTTACCCTAGTTCACACCCCTTTAAATGACAATTATTTTCTTGGAGGTTAAAAGCAGAGATTTATTTGACACGAAGCCCTAGGGTTTGCAAGGACTAGGGTGTAGTAATTCTATTTTAACCACTAAATCATAAAAAATACTTGGAGGATGAGGAAAAGTCACCTACCAAATTTAGCTTGCTTGTAGGCTCTTGAAAATAGTTTGGAGGGCTTTCCTTGAGTCTTTGGCACCTTTCTGTAAGTTGGAGGGCTTTTTCGCATGAGCATAACACCCTGCCCACACTGTCATATGCCTCTGACCACAGCACTGGGTGAGATGGGTCCTGGTCTAAGCACAGCGCTGCTCGCCTGCAAGCCTGTCGAGCTTCTGTGCGTAGCGCCAGGCGTATCGGGTCACCCTCTGCACGCAACACCAGGTCGAAAACTGAGTGATTTGGGACCTGTGCGCACAGTGTCGGGCCTGAGCATGTCGGGCTTGCCTATGCATAGCATCAGGCTATAAGCGCAATGCCTCCCACTATACGCACATCGTAGTGGAAAAATTTCACAGTGAGGACCTCTCTACGCTCAGTTCCGGGGTCTGTGAGCGCAGCGTTGGGTTATGAGTGCAGCACCAGTGACTTTGCCCAAAAATTTTCAAAAACACAAAATTTTCTCCTGGAATCTCTTTCTCTCCTTGCAAATGATAAATGAGCTAAAGTGGTAATTGATATGCCTTTATACCCTTGAAAAATAAACTAAAATCAGAAAAACCACTTTTTCTAAGGTTTTGTCACTTTATCATTTTGACTGATATCGTTTTGACCCTTTTTTGTAGTTGAATTGAAAACTTTTCAAGGTATGTTTGGAAAAATCCTAGTTAAATCAGTCTCAAACCATGATTTTTCTTGAGCACGGGCTGCTTACTCTTCCATTAGCTTGTGTGTACCTTTATTGAAAATAAGGCCTCTTACCTTACCAATTTATCTGATGATAGTCACCTTGACATTCCTGCAAAAATGTCAATCATGGACATATGTTCTTTTCATATTTTGAATTTGATTAAGTAGGTCTTCCTTGAAGTTTTTTCTAATCTGTTTTGGTAAAAAAATATGTTGACTTTCTTTTCCATTTTATTTACCTTCTTGGCACATGAAAAACACTGATTTAGAACATCAAAGACAATCCTTCAACCCATGAAAACCCTAGTGACCTAGTGAGAGGCTCTTTGACTAACAACATTGGCTTATGATTTCTAAGTATGAACAACAATTTTTTTGACATATAGATGTATTGAGGATCCAAACCCCAATGTACTTGATTTATCTAAAGAGCCTACAGAGGTAGCTTTAAGACCATCAATGCTTGAGTCATTTGATGAACATGAGAGAAAGTAGGTTTTTTGGCAACCCTAGATGGGAAGCGGAAGGATTAAGCATAGGAAAAATAGAGTATTAATATTGTGGGTGTGAAAATGAGACAAAGATGAGTGGTATGAGCCCATGAGGGGTCTTCTAGGAGTCATAGGCTAACCAGGGAAAATCAGAGTAGTGAGATAGTGAAAAATTCATCCTAAGGATAATGTGAAGGTAGTGAGATTTCTAAAACTCACAATATTCATGGATTTTGTTTTTAGAAATATAGGATAAGTATTTAGTTATCTACAAAATAGAAAAAATACTGATGACTAACTGTGGCTCCACTTGGGGAGGGCATCTCCTTTTCAGGAGGTGCCCAGAACTTCAGATATTCAATCTCCGAGTTTATGAAGACCAGTGCCTCATCCATTGGGCAGATTTTTCTTCTTTTATTTGCTGATGTTCCTCTTGAAGCTATGATCTAAAAATCAGAAAGCCTTGTTTGCTTGAAACTAATCTCTACCTACCTAGCCTACTTTTCCTAGCATTTTTTATTCCTTGGGTGCACTTGGACTGACAAACCCTTGACATTTTCTTCCTTTCAAAGAAAAAAAAACTATCTACTTCTACCCTTATTACTTCCAAGAGTTCAGATTATGCTAGTGAACTCTTTTATTCTCTACCTAGACTATCTATCTTTCAAGATTAAGCTGTATGACAGACTTCATTCTCTAAGATATTGACATGAAATTGAAAACATGGTTTGAACTAAGATTAAGAAATCTGATTCTCCAAGTGTTGTGGCATTGGGACAAGCGGCACACAAACATTATTTTTGTACAAACAAAACTAGAAATCATGACGGTCGTGATTGATCATTTGTTAAGTCTCCTCATCTTTCTCTTTGGTTCAGATTTGATCATGGAGAACCAATATATTTTCTTCCTAATATACTCCTACTGAAAAGTCAAGTTTAGATGGTTTGACAAGTTCTCTTTCACTAACCTATCAATAATAAATTGAAACATGTTCAGCCATGATTAGGCTAGATGACTGAACAAGACTCCTTTCTTATCAAGTAGTGGCATTTAGGTTTGCACACTTTCAATAGTACTCTTTTTTGGGTATGGGGGTTGTACCTCTTTTTCAAAATTTTCTCTCTTTTTCCTTTTTCCATGTTTTTGTGTTTTTGTTTTACTGATTTTTCTCATGCAATGTTATGTACAATGAATGAAAATTTTAAACTAGGATTCTTGACAATAATGGTGCTTGAGCATCTTGTCATTTACAGGATCTCCAATCAGTCCCTGTTCATTCAGCTTTTGTAAACATAAAACTCGTTACCTCCATTTAAGTGCATGGTGTAAGGATTTTTCCACAAATTTCCAAACAGGCCATGCTCTTCTTTGTATATTCCCCTTAAGTCTTGCTTCCAAACCTTGCTTCTGTCAAAGATCATTTTTAGGTGGAAAATTTATTCTTCATTAGTTTCAAAATAGACAATGATGTCATCAATGTATACCATAGTGAAGTAGTTGAAAATAGGAGTCATGACCCTTTGGAAAGTAGCTTCTGCACTCCTTAACCCAAGAGGAATTTGATCAAACATGCAGGTGACCTAAGGTACCTTGAAATTGGATTTATGCTGATTGATTGGAAGTGTTATTACTTGTTTGCAACCTGAAACACTACCAATAAATGATATTTTGTTAGAAACTTCTACCCTTTGTAAAGTATGATTTATCTTGGAAAAAGGGTATTTGTTCTTTAGGGAGGGTTTGTCTAGGAACCTAAAGTCTACACATAGCCTATACCCCTTTGTTTTCTTTGTTAGTGACACAATTTTCTCAAAAATTTCATGGTCTCTCTTGAAAGGAAATCTTCTTTGAATAATGTTTGTGTCACAAGGTTTTGAGCTTTCATCACCATATACAAAAGCATCCTGAAACTTTTTGCACATTCTTATGTATTTCAGTTTTGTGTGAAGTGGTAAATTCTTGGATAATGTAATCATTTTGGGTCTTTCTAGGCTGCCTACATTGTACTCCTCTATATCAGTCTTGGTAGATAGTCTTTTAGGGTCTCTAGCAACATTTTTGGGATCCAAGAACCCTTCTGAAGTGACAAAACCCTTTGATGATGAGTTGTCTATGTATGGAAAAACCTTAAGACTCTTTCAATCCAGATTCCTAAAAAATTCAGTTATGTGAAAGTATTCCATCATTTTTAGATTCGCAAAAGGGAATGGTTCTGTTTTTGAGGTTTATTCTTCATTTGAGTAACCTGGTTCAGATTCTAAACTAGTTTTCGGTTTTGCAATTTGATTTTTAGTTTGCAGAAAATTAAGTTCATTTTTGCCATCATGTTGTTGTTCAGGGCTGCTATAGTTTTGCTTTTTGAGTTCTTCATTTAGTGCCTGGTTTGGTTGCTGAAGTGTGTCAGGATCTGTCTCAACTTCATTTATATTTTCATCAATGTCTTATTCATTATATAAAATGAATGAGTCAAGATCAAATGAATGAAATAAAGAGGTGTGTTGTTTGGCCTTTCTTGGCTGCTAACCATAAACATCATGTGTGATTTCTAGTATAATCTCCTTGTTTGGTTAAAAACCAGGATGGTAGCATAAGACATGTCAAGTTGGAGGTTCCCCTAAATCTTGGCTCCCCGAGACTTGGATAAAAGAATTCCATACTTAAGGGGAATGTCAGCTACTACTATGTCCATGACTAGGCCCTTAGCCAAGATTTGTGCCAAATTGATACATAAATCCTATAGTAAGCCCAAACACTTGACCCTGCTTGAATCGAAGGAATACAGGTCTTTGTAAGGCTTGGTTATTTCTAGGCCTAATATCTCCATCACTACCTTTGGCATGAGGTTGTGAGAGGCACCAGAGTCTAGCATGGAATTATGCAAGATTTTGTCATGTATGTTTAAGCTAACATAGAAAGGGGTAATGGCTCCTTCTTGGTATTTTCCTTCTACTTCAGGACCAAAAAATAGCTCTGGTTTATCATATGTCAAGTTTAATGTATCATTATCATTTCCCATGTTTAAGACCTTCAGAACTTGGGACCTGTACATATATTGAGATATCAGTTCAGTGAGAGGCATGGTGATCTTGATTTTAGCAATCTCTACCTCAAAACTAAAAGGCACTTGTGTTTTGGACATATTTACATCAGTCTTATCAGCCATAATTTTTTCTACAAGTTTAATTTTCTGATTTTGTTCTAGGACTTTGGAAAAAATAGTTTTCTCAGGGCCACTAGTAGAGGCACTCGGGCAGCTTGTGTCACCACTTGGTTGGCTATTTTTTTCTTTGTTTGGACCAATTTTCTTAGCCATGGTATTGGTACTGTATATTGTATTCTTAGGAGTGTTTTCAGGTGTTTTCCTAACAATAGTGTCTTCTTTGGTTTTTTTGGATTTTTCTTGGTTCTTTTTGCTCCTAAGGTCATATTGCCTATGGACTTCCATTATGGCATTTTCAAATCCTATTTGATAGTCTTTAGAATCCTCATGGTTTGTTTCAGTTTGATCTGAGGAGAAGAAATATTGTTCTTCTTCGGTGAGAAAAAAATCACCCTCATTGTCAGAACCTATCAAGTTTACATGGTTTTCTACAAGTTCTTCAGACTCTCTTCCCTCTTCATATACATAATTGTCTTGGAAAGGGGGCCTGATTTGTTGGTCATTGTCTCTTGGTCTGTTTTGGGGAGGACCTCTTCTGAATTTTGGAGTCCTATTTCTGTTTTGGGGATTTTCTTGCTTTTCCCTAGGAGGTGCTCTTTCACTCAAGCTTATTCTTTCAATCATTCTTTCCATTACCCTCACTAAATTATCAATCTTGGCATCAGATGAGGAGTTTGAGGCCATTGTTTCATCTTTGTAGGTGGCTCTCTTTTTTGATCTCATCCCAACCCTCTTTTTAATCAGGTTGGCCTCTACAATTATAGCTCCCTTTTGCACGTCTTCTAAATTTAGGGGCTCTCTTTCTCTTAGTTGATAGGCCATGTCTGGATCTAAACCTTCTGGAAAGTTTGCTAAAGCTAAGCCTTGTGGGGCTTTCATGGCTAGTGGGATGGCATTGTAAACACTAGTATACTTGGTACAATAGTAAAGGACACATTCCCTGATGTTTCTCTTAAGATTTTTTTATTCTAAGAGGATTTGGAGAGGGTTTTTCTTGATTTCCCATTTGTTTATAAGTGTTTGATAAATGGAAGGGAGATCATGTATGGTGTTAGGAGTCAATATTTTGAACCATTTTTTGGCTTCTCCTCCTAAGCTTTGTGCAAAAATCCTCATTTTAATGGTTTCCTCTTCTATTTCCATGTAATCAAATGCATCATTTATCCTATATACATGTTGTTGGGCAGTGACGAATTAAAATTTGGTAAAGTGAGGGATTTTGGACTAGTAATTGTGTGGTAAAGGTAAGAAAGGTTGTGGTAGTACCAGGGGGCATACCATGCTGCCATGATGGGAGTGAATGGGATACAAGGATTATTTACAAGGGGAGGGTTTGTGAGAGGGGGTGGGGGATGAAGTGGAGTGGTGTGGACAGTGGATGTGTGGATGGGGGTGGTGGAGGTACTTGGACCATCAAAATGTTTTTGAGCAGACTTGGTATCAAAAGAGTTAAAGTGATGGAGAAGCTAAAAGTCAGGAGGAGTGGAAGGAGAGGCTTCTCTGATTGAACTCTGTTGCAAGTCTAAGGGATCAAGGTTAGTTTGTTCAATCCCACTTTGTGACTTGGTTCTAAAAAGGTTTCTTGTATGGTGCAAGTCAAACTGGGGGTCTTTCAAGGCTGTAAGATGTTTAGGGAAAAATATTGCTCTATGAATGGTCCTAACAGTAGTTAAGTTTCCAGTTTAAGAATTTTGCCACAAAATACTTTATGGGTCATCAACTATGGTAGGAGGGTTTGGGTCTGGATGAGATCTGGTACTAATCCTTTGTGAAGACAGATTTAAAACTCAAAATGTAGAGAGGCTGAAAGTTTTAGGACTGTTTTCGAAAGGATGACCTCTCTTTGTGTTTTCTAAACTCACACGGTGTACACAATCCTAGGAAAGTCTAATGATAACTAATGAAGTAAAAGGCCTACTAGAGGCTAGTGGAGTCCCAAGGTGGATTTTTTTTGTTGTTTTAAGGATGTATGTTTATGGTCCACCACCAATAATTGACAAAAACCAATCTAGGGATGTTTTGGGGTTTTATAAGTTCCTTTATGTAGCCCTAAGCTTTTTATGAGTGTCCTACAGTTGAGTCATCATTTTTCTAGGATGGTGAAACAACTAGATTCTACTCTTGGCTAACAGTTTGAGTTTTTTATGATTTGATAAGGGTTTCTGAAGTTCTAAGGAGTGCTTAAATTGTCACTAATCTCAGAAAGCCTCTCACCTTGATTACCAATTGTGTTAGGATATGGGTTCGTGATTAATTAATAGATGCAGTGTAATAAGGGTTTCTAAATTCCGAAGGAGTACTTATATGGTTATTGACTCAGAAGGTCCCACCGTGATCTCCATTATGTTAGTGATGGTGATGAGGTGTCAATGAATCAATGGATACAGAATGTTTCAGCTTGTGACTTACTCAAAAGGTCCCACTGTGATCGCCATTATGTTAGGTTCCCGTGATTTGTTAGATTAGTGAGATAAAATGCACAAGGTAAAATAAGACCAGTCTTTCGAGTCCTAGGACCTATCCTTCTTGGACTCAGAGAGGGCTCTCTCTATTTGTGCAAAGGATGTGAACTTGTTTGCTTCTAGGGTTTTTATTTTAGGCTAGTTGTTAAGTATAGGGTTTGTTTGTTGGTTTTGGTTGGGTAAGATGATCAAGTAGAATAGTTGGAATGAGGAAATCTTCAAGTTATTGGGCTATGGAGTCTATAAAAGTTATGGAAAGTTCAACAATGGATCGAGGAGCATCACAGGGCAAATCTAGCAATGGTCAATGGATTTTTAAGGTTTATGGGAAATGAGGTGAACATTAAGTTTGTGCAAAGTAGGACAAAGGGAAATTAAATCCTTTATCATGTACTTAAAAATAAGAAGGGACTTAAATACATAAACATGAACAAGCAATCAATAGACATGGAAAACTAGTAACTCTTTGATTCAACTTAAGAAAATAAATATTGAATACAAATATTCCAGTGAAATATAGAAGGTGAGAAACACATTTAACTTCTATTGATTTCACCTTCAAGGTTAGAAAACATTCAAGATACACATGTAAATTTAATCAAAGAAGAGGGAATGCCTAAAAATAATTGATCATAGTTATGAAGATATCCAAAATAATTTTTCATGCATGGAAAAAGGGTATGATCGAAACATAGCCTCTTTGGCAGACATAATTAATGGTACTTTGGAGAGAGACCTCAAGAACAGTGTTTAGAGACATCAAACAATTAGGGCTATCAATAAATAATATTTGATACCTACTGTATTAAACCATTCATGAAATAAACAAGCTTAGGGGGTCTAGAGAGCAGTTAATAATTCTCTAGAAAGACCTAGCAGAAGAAAACATAGAGGCAATGAAGAACAAAAAGAGCTAAGGTGCCTTTGAAGAACATTTCTTAGTCTAAATCCTTTGTTCTATTGCAACATAGAAATATGGAAACATAATTAAACATGAGAAAACAATAACTAAAATAGAAGCACTTCACCATTAACCAAGCTCAGGGATCCTGCAAGCAAGCCTCCTCCATCAACAACCAAAGCAAGCCATTCACAATCTCCACCACACCAAATTTCTCTTCAACCTCCAAAATACTATGTATTGCTCCAAAGAGTAATCAAATGCCAACATTTACAATGAAGCCCTCATGATCTATTTATCTAGAAAATGAGGGAAAAAAACCTATATAGGGTTGGAAAATGTCAAAATCACTCATAAATGTCATAAATGCCCAAGAGACCATGCAAGGCCCAAGGCACAAAATATCCTATGAAATAAATGCCAAAATAAATTCTAGCACCTAACCCTAGAGTGATTTGCCTCAAAAAACATTAAAATATAATTTTTCAATAAATGTGTGTGTTTTGTTGACTTTTGGCCAAAAACACACAATGTTGTCTATAAGTGCAGCGCCTTGACAGGCAGAAAATAGGCCCACTTGCATCCAAGTTTGGGTGACCTTCCTGATGTCAGATTTTACTCCGTGATGGCCCGTTAGAAATATTGTTGAGTCTAATTTCAAAATATACCTTTGGTTTTCATATTGAGCCCTTGTAACCTGTCCAAAGAGCTAAATTCCCAACACTACTCTGAGCGCAACGCCAAGCCTGAAAATGAGGTGTTTTTTGACCTTTTGAGGGGTCAAAAATGCTCCAAATACTCTGAAATTTGGTGAGCATAGTGTACTAGGAATCATAAATCAAAAAATTTAAAGTTCTCCCTCTGAGGATGCATGAGGAAAAAGATTAGAGCCAGGGGTGTTGTGCTTATAGGCCTCCAAATTCACAAAAAACAAAAATTTGTCCAAATTTCTTCAAAATTGGTGGATGTCTCCCTCATGGGTTTTGAGAGACTTGTAGAGAAGCTTGTGCCAAACTTCCAAGTATATCTTGGATTTTTTCATCTTTTAGTGCCTGGATCTTGGTTTGGGCCTTCTTGAGTTTAGCCCTTACAACTTGGTTTCTCCAGGCATAATGTTTAGTTATCCTCCTTTGGAGATCAAGATCCTGATTTTCCCTCTTCAACTTAACCTCCAAGTGTATTTTGTCTCTTTCCAACCAAGGCTCCTGATCCTGTGTTATCTCCATGGAAAAAATCTCATTTAGAGGGAGCTGCTCTGCTATGGATGATTCTTGTTCCTTTTGCTTTGCCAATGCCTTCTTCACACCCATGGTTCTAGGCCTCCTCCTAGATTGTACTTCCTCATCCTCACTCTCTTCATAAGTGCCCATGAACTCTTCTAGTTTCACCTATGCCCTTTGGGCTTCTTTCTGGGCCTTACTAGATCTAGCTTCATAGATTTCAATGTGTGCTCCTAGCTTCCCATTCTCCAAGTCAAGGGCATCATTTACACTTTTGGTCTTATTCAGATTGGCTTGGAGGTCTTCAATGAGTGCATTTTTGTCTTGTATGAGCAAGTTTGAGATCCTTGCTTCATCCTCCTCATCACTATCCACCTGAATGATTTCAAACTCCCTCTCCACCTCATGATCTTCTTCTTCTTGCTTTACCTTTTGTTTGCCTTTGTCTAGTGGCTGAGCTGAGGTAGATGGCATGGTCCCTTACCTTTTGGAGGTAGCAAACAGAAGCCTTGGCCCTCTTTGATATGTGAATGAAAGAGGTGTGGTAGTGATCTTATTGGTGTCTTTTTCATTGCTGTGATCCTTGTTGTTGTCATCAAACTCTTCATTTTGTCCCTCATTGCAACTTCTTTCCTTTTCATTGTTGTGATCATCATTTGGACTATCAGCCCCTTCACCTTTTTCACTATCATCATGACTGTCATGACTGTTGTCATGACTGTCATGTTGGTCTTCCTCCCTGTTGTATTTAGTTTCTGCATTGTCCTCACTATCATCATCTTTATCATTGTCATCCTCTTCCATATCTTCTGCATTGTCATCATCTTCCTCTATTTCCATGTGCTCTACCTCTTTGTCACTGTTTTTCTCCTTGATGTGCTCACTGTTTTCATATTCATCATTGTCATGCTCACTTCCCATTTATTCATCATCTTCCTCTATTTCTTCTTCATCATCTACCTCTGTCTCTTTTTTTTCATTTTATGTTTCTGTCCTTTCATCATTTCCTTCTTCTTCCTCTTCATCATTTTCTGTCTCTTCCTCATCATCATTTTCTTCCTCTTCCTCATCATTTTCTTCTTCTTCCTCATCATTTTCTATCTCTGCCTCTTTTTGGCTCAAATCATCATTAGCCTCCTCTTCATTTTGGTCTGACTCATAATCATCTTCTCCCTCATTTTCACTTGACTCTTCATTGCCACTTCCTTCTTCATTTGATGCATCAAGAGAAGGGTAGGAAGGGAGGTTTCCTTGAGGAGGTGATGGAGGAGTAGAGGGAGGAGGATGAGATGATGAGGGAAAGTTTTTTTGATGATGGGGCTGTGGGATTGTGAATACTTCATGGGCTATGAAAACCTCCCAAGGTTTTCCCTTTTGTTCCAGTTAATGTAGGACCACCATCTTGATCAAGGAGTGGTGGAATAAACTATGCATTTTCTGGGTATAGGTCTTCCTCCGGATAGTAGATGACATATTTTCAATGATCCTATACAAGTAGTAAGGAAAATGAAGCATTTGAACCCTTGTGAAATGCATGAGTATTCTAACATGGTAGGAATAAATTATGGAGTACCTCCATTCATAGGTAAAATACCTCATGATAACCTTCATCAATGGTGAAAACATTTGTTTCAGATGTGAGAAAGGGAAAATAGCCTTGCATCCTTCTTTGTACCTAGTTTTAACAAATGGCTCATAATAGATCATGTTTAATATTTCTTTCTTGAACCATTTCTCACCAACAGCAAGGATAACTATAGCATTAGAGATGGCATCTACTGATAGTTTAAAGTCTACCCCTGCAAGACTTACCTATTTTTTGTGTAGGTTGAGTACAAACAACCTTGTAAGCTTTGGGTGATTTTTCACTTGCTTTACCTTCTCACAAAACTGGAAACACCCCACATTCTAAAAACATGTGAGGATCATGGGAGATGAGGTGATATCCACTATGCTCTAGGGTTCAAACCTATTAACCTTCCCTCCCTGGTGTTTTGGTCTCATAGGAACTTGACCTTCTTGACTGCTCATACTTATTTCTTCTCCTGACATGGTGATTGATGTGGACTTTAAACAAACTTAGGTCTTATTTTGAAACCTAGGTAGGAGGATTGAAGTGAAATGATTTTGAGGGAAGGTTTGGTGAATGAGTGAGATGAAGGAGGGTTTATGACTAATTGTTTTTTAGCTTGGAGGAGGGCTTCTCTTGAATTAATTGCAGTTACCCTAGTTCACACCCCTTTAAATGACAATTATTTTCTTGGAGGTTAAAAAAGGAGGTCTATTTGACATGAAGACCTAGGGTTTGTAAGGACTAGGGCTTAATCATTCTCTTTTAACCACTATGTTATCACTCAGGTTTTCCTAGAAGTTGTGTAAGAGGAAAGTATACCCGAGGTAACCACAAACCAACCTTTTAGATGCAGAATCTAGCCAATCTGCATCCAGAGAGGGCTCTCTCTTTATGATTTATCTTTGTTCTTGGAAAGTTTTAGGCTAGTTATAGATTCAAGAGTTTGTTTTGGAAAATGGTGGAATCCACAAACTAAGGGCAAGGTTGAGAGCTTTCAGTCCATTGGGCTATGGAGTCAAAGGATGGCCTTACTGGATTTCTATTCTAAACACAAGATGGTATTACAGGGCAAGATAGCTAGACAGAGAACAATCCTTAAAATTTAAAGTGGATGGGATGATCTTGAAGGGATGAAAGGCAGCTAAGAATCTTTCACCATGTTCAAAAGAAAGGAATGAGATGACTACAAACAAAGAGCAATGAAGAATTCTTTATTATAGTAATCAACAATGTTTAAATTAGCAAAGCAAGAGCATTTAAGAATTCATGCTTATAACTAATTTAGAAGAAAACATTAAGAATAATCACATTTGAAAACAGAGTACAATTAAGCAAATTCTGTTTCAATCCTTTATGTAAATTATTCAGAGATGGATATGATGATATTATAAACTAATATAAAATTTCAGACAAAAGGGTAGAAAAACTTATTGAACTGTAGTCCAACACATGAATCCTGCAACAAGTCCAGTGCTTTAAATCGTCATCCAGTAAGCCACGAAAAATTTCTCCAAAATGCTTTTATTCCGAAAATCTCAATGTTACAGCAAAGTAATAGAATCCACTCCAAATGCTTCCAAGAGTGGAGTATTTATACAAATTTTAAACTAAAATATCTTGAAACAAATATCAAAATTGGTTCACAAATCTCTCCAACTATTTACATAAATAGAACTTAATTAAAGGACACTCAAACTAATGCATCTATTTGGCACTATTTTGTATGGATAGTTGATGACAAAGAGAAGAATTCGAATTTTATCCAACTCTTAGTTGATGATGAGGCATCCAAGTCACTAACTGCTTCCTTTCTTTGTGTAATCTGCTCCAACAATTCTGCAAACTTGGGGTCCAATGATATCTTTTTATTTCTCAATCCGTAATATATATGTAAAAAGTGAAAGATTTTATTGTAGATAAATATGTTGGTGAGATAAACCTCTTTCAGTTTCCCAAAATTCCTCTCCAGCTATGCATAATAGTCTCTGTAAAAAATATGTGTAAAACAGAGTTTTACAGAGTCTGAAAAAATGGCCTGTAAAGATGCGCATTTATCTCTCATTATAAAACCAATGTGAAAAACTGAGATAGGTGTTTGTATATGGTTATCTTAGGAACAAAAACCTCCTTCAGTTTTGTATGAAGTATTTTTTATTGGCCACAATCCTCTCTGCAAAATGATGACTTAAACTGGAATTTTCTGCAAAAAGTGTTTTCCAACATTGTTTAATATTTCCAAAACCATAATGGCTGTTAGAAAAGTGAGAGAGGTTTTTGTAGATGGCCCTCTTAAGAACATAAAAATCCTTCAGTTTTGTAAAATTCATCTTGGATTGATCACAATAGTTTCTGCAAAACTATGACTAAAATATGCAATTTCTGCAAAAATGTTCCTTCTTGTTATGTTTTTTTTTTCATCTTTTTACTTTCTTACTCTTTTGACTGTTTTACTTTCACTTTAGACAAACCTCAATATTGGTGAAAGTATTCTCATCTCTTTTTACCATTTTACTGCCTTCTGTATTTACTTTTACTGTTTACCTTTGACTGCTCTGTAACTTCATTTTAACTTTCACTGACTTTTACCTGATACACTTTAACCACTGATACTCTTTAGCTGTTATGCTTCCTAACCTCTGAATAGATTTGATAACAATATTGGAGTAAACAAGTCTTATGACTAGTATTAAGACTGTTTATCCAAGGATGTGATCTTCTGGTCACCTCTTCAGGGGACAACTAAGTAGATTTTTCAAGCAATTTCTCAATGGACAAGGGAGTGAGGTTTTAACCAGGTTCAAAATGGAGCATCATTCAAGGCTACAGGAACTCCCATTTTGGTTCTTGTGTGTTCAAAATGGCAGTTTCTGGGTTTTCTTCATGGACCGGGTGCGATTTCAGTTTAAATGAAGGAAATTAGCACAATTGTAGTTTCAAGGGAACAATTCACAGTTTTAAACCTCAGGGAATGACTTAGCGATAAGATTTAATCACTAATCCAGCGAAAAACAAAGAAAACAGAGTTTTACTTGCAGTTCGGGGCGAAATAGGATAAATACCTGTTCTTGGAGGCAAACTGACTTTTAACAGGTATCAGGCGATGGCAGGAGGGTACTTGAACACAGGCGCAGCGGAATCTTGGAGCGAAATCAGATAGCACAGTAGATTTCAGCGGAATTTTGAAAATCGTAGCAGAAAGTGCAGTCGTTTTCAATAACGAAAATAACGGGAAAAACACGAAAATTCACTTTATTTACAAGTTAAAAGGGTTTTTTTATTTTTTCGAGGAGTGACGTCATATTAGTACGGGCTGACGTGTGCAGGGTCGGGCGGTAAGCGGTAAGCGGTAAGTGGTGATCCCCGCACCGCTTATGGACAAGAGTGGTTTTGAACGCGGAGGGAGCGATTCCATTGAGCGATGGACGCGTGGCAGGTGAACAGTTCCAATACCACCAATCCCCCGCTCGTTAAAATGCTGACAAGGGATGGGTAGCGGGATTGATAGGGAGCGTTGATCTGTGGAAGAGTGATCGGACGGTTGCGATGACGGGGAATAAGCGGAGGATTAAGGTGTGGGCCCATCGGGTTTTTAAAGCAATTAAAGTTTAATCTAATCACTTCGGGAGGCTTTCGATTGGTGAGTGGAAGGTTATTAATTAGTTCAGATAACTAATTAATCCCATCATATAATGGAAAACGGAGTCGTGGCGGGGTTTTGTTGGGCGCGGGTATTAAAGTTAAAGTGTCGGGTGGGATGCCAGGTGGATGAGCCACGTTGGCATGGGATTTTTCCAAAGTTTAGTTTAAAAAGCAAAACTTCAGGTTTGATCCTTTTTGTATTAAACATATAGAATTACATGTTTAAACGTTATTTCGATATTTCTATTTATATGGTAGTAAATAAACATTATTTAATTACCATAGGGGCGGGACTATGCTATAAGGATATATTTAACCAAAGGGTTTGTATAGCGGGTTTTTAATAAATATTTGGGGAGTAATTACTTTGGTTAAAACATAATAAAGGGGTTTTTGGGATATTAATTTAAAAGGAATTATATACTTAGGATAAGGCATTTTTACTAGGGATTTAGTAAATAGAGTTAAATGTAAATATGACAAAAGGACAAGGGAACTCAAAATACTTTGCACATCTAAGAAAGTGACAATTTGTGAAGTAAACTATAACATATCATCTTCAACACTTAAACTTAGAATAGTAAGTTATTTTGAGGGATTTTATGGAAGTTTTGCATGATTTTCCTAAGCAAAATGGGATTTTACTTAGGAAAAGGTTAAAGGTGAATGATTATAATGATGAATTATCTTAAGTACTTAGGTATTTTGATCATTGGGCCGAGGGTCCGGTCCCTCCAAAAGTCAAGGAAATGCCTTGAGCCCCTTTGATCTCCAAGTACCTTAGTACTTTGGGGGAAATTAGTAAAACTTTAAGGGGAAAGTGATGAGGGAAGTTAATGATTTTGACTTTGCTTGCTGTGATTTTCCAGTATATTTCCTGCTTCAGTATTTGTGATGAAAGTAAAGGATCAAAAACATGTAGCAACATCATTCATCAGATAAAACTTTGTAACACCATCTACCTACCCTATCTACTACTACCATTTTCTCTTCTTTATTAGGGTGCATTTAGACTTGCAAACCCTTATCAATCTTCTTTTCTTTTACATGGTAAATCTATCTATTTCTACCCTGATTACATTCAAGGGCTCAGATTAAACTGTTGAGCACCTTTTATTAACTCTACCTATCTACTTATCTGCCAAGATTAAACTGTTTGGTCAGATGTTTATTCTCTATTCTACTACATGAAATTGAAAAATGAACTAGCCAAGTTTAAACAGTTTGACTATTCATGAATTGTGGCATAAAATACAAGTTGCACACAATTTGTTTATTACATGAGAGTAAAAGTAGTGGAATTTAGACTTGCACACTTGGCCTTTGTTTTTGATGGGGTTCATTTCTTTTACTTTTTGGCCATTTTTATTATTTTTACCCTTTGATTTTTCTTTTAGGGTATACCCTCTTTACATTTTTTAAATTTTTTGATTTTTTGGTTTTTCAAGAATATGGAACACCTTTGTCCAAGAAAAAGGTTTGAACATATTCCATAGTTAAATCAAGACAATCATGAAAAATGACACCTATTGGTATAGGAGTCTAACACTGGCTCCACTTGGGGATGGCTTTTCCTTGTGGAAAGTCAAGAACAGCAGATCAGATGCCTAAACATGTCTTCAGACTGAACTATGTAATCTCCTTCTTCTGGTAGCTTTATTGTACATATGATAGTGAAACTTTTGAAGCTTAGGGCCTTCACTTCGGGCTTCAACTTCAAGAAGTCACCATCCAATTAAAACTGATGCATTAGCTGTGGCTAAAAATCTTGAATTGAATATAGTCCTTTTTCTGCAACCTGAAATCTAATCTTGAAACTTAAAACAACACACAAAAATTTTCAAACCAACTTAATGAAAAACTATTTGTAAATTGAAAACTAAAAAAAAATTGCTCAAAATTCTGAGCTTATTAGCACTCATCTACCTACTCAATCTACTGTTCAACTGCTAGTTAGGTAAAATGAAATAGCCAATGCAATCATTCAAGCATTATGTACTTTGATAGATTTTGTTGCATTTTCTTGTTGATTATCAAAATTGTACTTCTGCAACCTATTAGAAACTTGTCAACAAATGAGAGGATAAGGAAACACTTGATTTCCTTTGTTGACTCTAGAAACTGTACAAAAGGATCTTCCAAAATATATACACTGATGTTTAACTGATCTGAACAACTGTACATCTGTTCTGGATGGCCTCCATACCATGAATATGAAGTGCTATTTTCATCTTTATCTCCTTGTAAACTTTCAGATAAGATTTGTGATGATATTCCTACTGATTGTAATGTTTGAGTGTTGAATCCTTTATCATCTTGATTCTGAAAATCATAGTTAGTTAATAGAGGAATGCTTTTAATGCCTTCAATATTCAACATATCTGCTATTGGATCCTGAAAATCTTGGGAAAATTGCTGGAACCTATGACATATAAAATTCCATGGGACTTCATAAACTTCAACAAGTTTCTCATTCTTTTCTTTAAATATGTTATACCACATTTCCTTTAAAAGATGAAATGGTTCAAAAAATAGTGGTATGGAACTTTCTTGTGTCATTTGATCATTTATTTCAATGGGAACTGATAACTGCAATTGTGAAACTGAAAAAACTTGATCAATAGTTTCATTATCTTCTTTGTTGTTAATCACAATTCCTAAAGATTGTTGATTATTTATGGCATGATAGTTTTCTCTAATGAACTGAAATGAAGCAAAACAAAGAGGTAAAGAATCTTCACTTATTTCCACATTTTCTGCTCTTCCTTCTTCACTATCATGGCTGATCTGTATTGGCTGATCACTGTCTTCAATCTGCTGAAACTGCATTTCTTCATCCTCCAAACTAGCTTCTGATATCTCTGTAAAGTTAGCTTGACTTTGGAGAACATAACTATCATCATAACGATCATACTTAGGCAAATCATCAAAATAAGGAATGTCATCAAACATACACATTAGAACAACAGATTCCTCTTCCTCATATTGATTTGTAAATTCATTTTCTGATTTATGATAATTTGAATTAAGAGCAATTTGTTCATGGCTATCAACCTCTTCTATTTCTTCATGGTGATTTTGAATAAAAAATTCTTCTTTCATAGTGATCTCCTGTGTTATTTCATCTAGTTTTTTTACCAAAAGGTTGAGTTTTACCTCTGCAATGTTTTTCCTTTCCTCTTCTTCTACTTTCAACTTTTCCTGTTTGATTTGGAGATTAACTTCCACATCAACCGCAATATTTTGCATCTGTACAAGTGTTTTTGGATCTCTTTCTCTTAACCGAAATTCTATTTCTGAATCAAAGGCACTTGGATAATGCAAGAGAGCTGAATCATGAGGAGGTCTAATATTTTCTGGCATTGAATAATAAACTTGATTAAATCTATCAGAAAATTGTTGTATTGCTTCATTTGAATGTCTTTTTAATTGATTATATTCTTCCATGATCACAAAATGATTAACTTTGATTATCCATCTATCAAGGAAAAGTTTGATAAACTGTTGGAAATTTGAGATGCTAGCATTAGGCAGATTTTTGAACCAACTCTTTATTCTATTTTGCAAAGAAAGAGAAAAAAGTCTAATTTTAACATCATCTTCATCAATCTCAAATAAATCCAAATAATTTTCAAAACCTTGAATATGTTTTTGGGCCGTGATACCATTTTCTCCATCAAATCTAGGAAGATACTTGTAGTATTTTTCAGGAAAATCATGGAGTAAGGGAGGTAGAATAAGGGGCTTATATCTATCTGGAACTTTATATGGCACAGGGATATGTACAGGGATTGTAAGATCAGTCTTGATTATTTGAGGCTTCTTAATTGGAAAATGATCATCATTAGATTCATAAGAAAGCTGCTCAAAGAGATTAGGAGAATTATTACTTACAAACTTCAAAGGAAAATAACTAAAAACTAATCTAAGATCTTCTATAAAATACAATATATATTGAAAAAAATTCTTAATGAGAAAGAACATAATGTCTTGGATTAAGATCCAAGTTGAAAGCCTGATCTTTCCATATTGTCCTTTGAGGTTCATTCCTCCAGTGGAGTCTTGATTCTGAAATTGATTTGGAGTCGCCAAGTGGATGATTTTAACCTTTGTGTGTCTGATCCCTGTCCACCATCATAGATCAGATCTAAACCTGTAAAACAATTCTGAAGAGAAAGTTAGTTCTTCAGGAAACTAAATCTTTGTGAATTTTCAAAACAACTTCTACAAACTCTTCAAGAAATTTAAGATTTTTAATTAAAATTTTCTCAAAGATTTATTAAACTAGAGAGTCTGATTGAATGTTTGAAACTAAAGTTCAGTTATTAAGCTAAACCAGAGATCAACAAACCGAAGATGGTGGCTTTTAATGTTACTATGCGGTGCAGAGCAAAAAGCATTTCAAAGCTACTGGTGATGTGGGACTGCAATACCCTTAACCTCATTAAACAATGTCAATAAAATGATTAGTTGGTGGAGTATACTCCCTATGGTTATGAGGTTTTCCTAGAAGTTGTGTAAGAGGAAAGTATACCGGGAAGTAACCACAAACCAATACCATAGGGGCGGGACTAATGTATAACGCTATATTTTAACCAAAGGGCTTGTATAATGGGTTTTTATTTGAATGCACGGGGGAATAAATACTTTGGTTAAAATTTATAATAGAGGGGTTTTTGGGATATTAATTTAAAAGGAGTTATATACTTAGGATAAAGGATTTTCACTAGGGATTTAATAACTAGAGTTAAACATTAATATGACAAAGGGACAAGGGAACTCAAAATACTTTGCATGTCTAAGAAAGTGACAATTTGTGAAGTAAATAACAATATATCATCTTCAACACTTAAACTTAGAATAGTAAGTTATTTTGAGGGATTTTATGGAATTTTGCATAATTTTCCTAAGTAAAATGGGATTTTACTTAGGAAAAGGTTAAAGGTGAATGATTATAATGATGAATTATCTCAAGTATTTAGGTCTTTTTGATCATTAGGCCGAGGGTCCGTACCCTCCAAAAGTCAAGGAAATGCCTTGAGCCCCTTTGATCTCCAAGTACCTTAGTACTTTGGGGGAAATTAGTAAAACTTTAAGGGGAAAGTGATGAGGGAAGTTAATGATTTTGACTTTGCTTGCTGTGATTTTCCAGTGTATTTCCTGCTTCAGTATTTGTGATGAAAGTAAAGGATCAAAAACATTTAGCAGCACATTCATCAGATAACACTTTGCAGCACCATCTACCTACCTATCTACTTAACACAACCATTTTCTCTTCTTTATTAGGGTGCATTTAGACTTGCAAACCCTGATCAATCTTTTCTTTTTACATGATGAATCTATCTATTTCTACCCTTATTACATCCAAGGGCTCAGATTAAGTTGTTGAGCACCTTTTATTAACTCTACCTATCTACTTATCTGCCAAGATTAAATTGTTTGGTGAGATATTTATTCTCTATTCTACAACATGAAATTGAAAATGAATGAGTCAAGTTTAAACAGTTTGACTCTTCATAAATTGTGGCAAAAGTTTGACAAGCTGCACACAATTTGTTTATTACATCAGAGTAAAAAGTAGTGGCATTTAGACTTGCACACTTTCCTTGGCCTTTTTTTTTGATGGGGTTCATTTCTTTTACTTTTTGGCCATTTTTATTATTTTTACCCTTTGATTTTTCTTTTAGGGTATACCCTCTTTACATTTTTTAAATTTTTTGATTTTTTGGTTTTTCAAGAATATGGAACACCTTTGCTCAAGAAAAAAGGTTTGAACATATTCCATAGTTCAATCAAGTCAATCATGAAATATGACACCTATTGGTATAGAAGTCTAACCACTAAATCATAAAAATTACTTGGAGGATAAGGAGGAAAATTCACCTACCAAATTTAGCTTTCTTGTAGTGTCTTGAAAACAGTTTGGAGGGCTTTCCTTGAGCCTTTGGAACCTTTCTGTAAGTTGGAGGGATTTCTAGCATGAGTGCAGCACCCTGCCTGCACTATCATGTGCCTCTGAGCACAACACTAGGCGAGTCAGGTCCTACTCTAGGCGCAGCGCTGCCCACGTGCAGGCCTGTCACGATTCTATGCATAGCGCCGGGCCTGTCGAGTCACCCTCTGCGGGCAGCGCTGGGCTGAAAACTATGTGATTTGGGTCCTATGCGCGTAGTGCCAAGCCTGGGCATGTCAGGTTTTCATGTGTGTAGCGTCGAGCTATAAACGTAGCACCTCCCGCTATACGTGCAGCGCCGGGTTTTGAGCGCAGTGCCCGTGACTTTGCCAAAAATTTCTCAAAGACTTTGAATTTTATCCTGGAAGCTCTTTCTCTCTTTGAAAATGATAAATGAGATAAAGTGGTAATTGAGATGCCTTTACACCATTGAAAAATAAATTAAAATCAGAAAACCCACTTTTGCTAAGGTTTTGTCACTTTATCGTTTTGACTAATATCTTTTTGACCCTTTTTTGCAGGTGATTTGACAACTTTTCAAGGTATGCTTGGAAAACTTCTTGTCCAATCAGTCTCAAACCCTGATTTTTCTTGAGCATGGGTTTCTTACTCTTTCATTAGCTTGTATGTACCTTTAATGAAAAGCATGCCTCTTACCTTACCAATTTCTATGCTGATAGTCACCTTGACATTCCTGCAGAAATGTCAATCATGGACAACTATTCTTTCCAGATTTTGAATTTGATTAAGGGGGTATTCCTTGAAGGTTTTTATGATCTGTTTTGGTAACAACATATGTTGAATTTCTTTTCCATTTTATTTACCTTCCTGGCACATGAAAAACACTGTTTTAGGACATCAAAGACAATCCTTCAACCCATGAAAACCCTAGTGACCTAGTGAGAGGTTTTTTGACTGACAACATTGGCTTATGATTTCTAAGTATGAAAAATAAAGTTTTTGACATATGGATGTATTGAGGATCCAAAACCAAATGTACTTTATTTATCTAAATAGCCTACAAAAATATCATCAATGCTTGAGGCATTTGATGAACATGAGAGCAGATAGGTTGTTTGGAAAACTTAGATGGGAAGTGGAAGGGTTAAGCATAGGAGAAACATAGTATTAAGATTGTGGGTGTGAAAATGAGACAAAGATTAGTGGTATGAGCCCATCAGGGGTATTCTAGGAGTGATAGGCTAACCAGGGAAAATCAGAGTAGTGAGATAGTGAAAAATTCATCCTAAGGATAATGAAGGCAGTGAGATTTCTAAAACTCACAATATTCATGAATTTTGTTTTTATAAATATAGGAGAAGTATTTAGTTATATAAAAAATAGAAAAAATACTGGTGACTAATACTTCCTTTTGAGGATAAAGTTTTGTTTGCCTAGTTGAAGGAGTATCTAGTTTTTTAGAGATTTCATTTTGAGGGTCTGTTTTTGTTTGACTAGATGAGGGAGTGTCATTTTGAGTTTTTTTAGGAGGATTTTCAGCTCCTTTATTGCTTCTTAAGTTGTATTGATTTTGTAACTCCATCATACCATTTTGATATCCTTGTTTGTATTCAAAATATTCTAAAGGGTCTTGTTATGGTTGAGATAACAAAAATTGATCTTCTTCTTCATTACACAAGAATATTTGATCTATCTCTTTTATTCCAAATAGATTTATCTTATTGTCTTCAGGTTCCCCTGTTAACTCAGTTTCTTCATTAACATAGTTTTCCTAGAATGGAGGCCTAATTTGTTGTTGATCATCAGGGCCTTTATTTTCTCTTTGTCTGATTTGTGGGGGATTTCTTCTAAAACTAGGATTCCTAGCAGGAGGAGCTCCTTGATTTTATCTTGGAGGAGTTATATAAACTATGCTAATCCTATCCATCATTATCTCCATATTTTTTACTAATGTATCCCACTTAGCATCTGAAGAATAAGAAGTTGGTTCTTATTTAATTTTGACTTTTCTTTCAGTTTTCAACCTAGCTCCCTTTGCTAACATATTTTCTTCTACACTAACTGCATTCCTCTACATTTATTCTAAGGTGGCAGGGTTTCTTTCCCTAAGTTTGTAGGCCATATCAGGGTCAAAACCATTTGGAAACTTCAATAAAGCTAGTCTGGGAGGTGGTTGTATTGTAGTCAGAATATAATTATAAACATTGTTGAACCTAGTAGAGTAATATTGGATGGAATCTTCTGGAGTTATCTTGATACTTTCATATTCAGCTAAGACCTTGAGAGGGTTTTTTTTAACTTCCCACCTTCTAGGAAAATATTCATTAAATTGAGCTAGATATGGGATGGTGGCATATCTTAATGATTTAAACTATTTTTTAACTTCTCTAGTGAGACGTTGGGAAAATAACCTCATCCTAACATAATCTTCATCAATTTCTTGTAAGTCAAAGTAATTATTCATTCGATCTATGTGTTGCTGAGCAGTAATTGGTCTAATGCTATCAAACTGAGGTATCTGAGTTTGATAACCTTGTGGCATGGGATTAAGTTTCCCAGGTAAAATCAGGGGAGCATAACGAGCAACCATGATGGGAATATGGGGATGAGAGGAAGATGTAGTAGTATGATGTGTGGGTATAGTTGGTATGAAAGGGTTGTAGTGGAAGTTGTAGGAATGGTAGATGAATTGGGTTATAGAAATGATTGAACTAAGCGTAGAACTGCTGGAGGGATTAGTGGAGGAACAACACCAAAAGGTGAACTTGGTTGGGGTATAGGATATGATATAGAAGAAGAAATATTTGATGATTTGGGAAATTGATGGCCCAAATATTTTTGGTCATTCTGATCTGACCTATGAGGTGGTAGCAGGTCCTTATAAATGATAGTTTTGGGTACAAAGCTATCATATTTACTTCTAAAAAGTGTATCTTCAAAATCCAAATAAACTTCTATGTCTTTTAAGGTGTTAAAATTGAACAACTAGGTCCAAACTCCAGGTTGTGCTGCTCAGATCAAAATCCTAATATTTTTATTGGATTCCTCTTTCAGAGAGGTGTAAGATTGATCTAAAGATCATCTTGATCGGATGAGCAGAACATGTACTTTGAAGTTATTCCACGCATGTGCTAGGTTAGCCTGGAATAAAATATAGACTTAAATGTCTTAAAGGACGTGTCACACACCCCCTAAGATTCCTATATATTGGAGAGACTTAGAGTTCATTTGACACACTTTTGTGTGCAGGAATTCTCTCTCTCTGGATAGCACTGGAGCTGTGATATATATGGATTGTTCTTTGTTTGGGTTGTTTTGGGTTATGTGTGACACGCTTGGTTGAATGACCTATTGGAGACTTTGCTAGTTGAAGCATCCTGCTGATCGTCGTAACGCCACCATTTCTTATCTCTATTTTGGCTTGTCTTCTATCGATCTATTAGTATGTTCTATCTACTTCAGTATTGTGCCCTAAGCTGAAATGGCATAGAACATGTTCCTAAATTAACATGGTATCAGAGCTAGGAGAAGACAACGCCCAGCCTATGTTAAACAACCTAGGGCAGCGAGACGAGGGTTGTTCTAAGGGAAATTAAAGGTGCCGTTAAGGCTGTGTGGTAGGCCACAGGCCATACCACCACAACAAATGATAGCATGAAGACTGAAGGGCAGCGTACACATGTACACATGAAATTCATGTGCCATAATATTCAGCGTGGAAAAGCCTTCTATGAACAACATGAAGAGATCTATGTCTTAGGCTGCCGAGGGTTTCAACAAAGGACGAAGGATGTCTTCTGGGCTTTCTTCTGCACTAGGGCCAGGTCTTCCATAGATGGACAACTGCAGGTATATCTTATCCTTGCTACTTCGTATTTAGAAGCACATTGGTAGACCATATACCATTTTCCTTGGGTGGAATAATTTGCAACATACAGAAGTGCGGAAGAACCCACTGTATCGAGTCTATTTGGAATGCTCGCAGGAAAAATGATTCATTACTTTTCATGCCGCAAACAAATTTCCTGCTAGTTGTTTGCGGACTCAGCAATCATTTTTTAACTCCAAATCTTTATGGACCTGTATTCTATCTTTTGGGTTTCCCGAATCCTGAACCCATGCCGCCTGAAGTTGATGTTGTTCTTCAAGGGTTGATGGTCGACTTTGCAGGGTTAGCTCAACCATCCGTCACTCATCACACGTTTATTTTTTTTTTGGTGTTCAAGATTCTAGCGTGGTGCTAGATTTGATTATTTTTCACATTATCACCGTAAGCGTGAATTTATAAATATCGATCGAATTTCTTGAATGAGAAGAGCCCGGTATGTGTTGTAATATCAATGCGATCATTTCATTATGTAGGTTGGATTTATCTGATTCAATAAACTTACTGGTATTGTTGCATGAAAAAGCAAATTGTGGGCAAATCCAATATGTTAAACGCTTACTGGTATTTCCACGTGAAAAAGCGACTTGTGGGCAAATCTAATTTGGAAAAGTGGTAGGTAGCACACCAGATAAAGAAATGCTCTGTGAAGAATGAGAAAGGCCCGTGGCTTACCTTGGGCTAGAACTGATAATTTATCAGTAGCAACGTTAGTATTTTCTTGCTGTTGTTGTCGTAAAGAAAAATACAATGGCGGGGAGGGGTTCGAGTGACACTACAACTTGGTGTCTGTCGAGAACACATACAATGGGGAACGTGACGAGGACACAGACAATGGTGAACCTCTCTAAATCAGAAATCAATGGTGAAGTCATCCCTTCATCCCTTTCTGTGAACATCGAGATTCTTCGTGTGGCTAACAATGACAGCCCTCGCGTCGCATATCTCTGTCGATTCTATGCATTCGAAATAGGTTGGATCCTACATTGACCAGCTCGACGTGTTTAGACATCTTCGAGGAAGTGAGGTAATTTTCATGTGCGTGCAGCAAGTAGACCACTCAAATCATTGACGATGACTGGATAATGGAAGTTAAATAAGAGAGCACCAAATTGAAGAATTTCAGTCAGATGGCAGAGGAGGCCGAGAGGGATATATTTGGGAATTTTTATTTTTATTTTTCTGTTTGATACCTTAAACTCGGATTGCAACAGAGATCCATGGAGAACAACTAGCACAATACTCTCCAACAAAACTTGGACCTGTATTTGTCTCAGACATTGGCTCAGATCACTTGGAACATAATCAAACCACTGAAAAGTGCAGAAGGAGGCTCAGACCTCCCTTTGATTGCAGACACCTGTAGCAAGCAGTTTAAACCTGTGGTAGCTACAGGATTTTGGAATCTCTTTTCATAGCATAGTCTTGGATCAAGAACAGTATTGCAGCCTCAAGACCTCACCCTATGCCTTGAAGCAATGTATGCAACAGTTTTGAGGAAAATTTTTACAATAGCATTCAGAACCTTTGGAACCCTCTTGAAGGATTAGAGGAGCAGATTTAAAGAAGGCTAGTAGCTGACTTGAGGACCTTATTGACAGTATCTTGGTGAGACACACTTGGACACCCTTTTAACAGATCTAGTAGAAGCATTGTTGTAGCTTGGAACATTTTTTTGGACAAGTGAAGACATTGGACAGTGGTTTGGGCATCATATTTGGAGCTGGGATTGTCTAAAAGCTTTTGGAGACAATCTTAAGAAACAAGAAGCCTGTTGAAGTCCCATGTATAGTCATTTTTTGGAGGTGATGCAAAGTCCAAGGCAAGATTCATTGCTAGTGAAAGGCCGAGACTATGAGTATGCATCTAAATTGCTGTAAAAAATTTGAACGTGTAAATCACGCAGTTCGTGTGTTCTGTGATCAGAATATTTCGGTGCATACTCTCTTACAGGAGTGCGATTGAGTGTTGATGAATGTATCTGCATACTCGAGTGTGACTTGTTGTATTTTACAGTGCGATGTAAAACAATGGTGGTTTCTTGTAAACCATATGCTGAATATATCCTTGTATTGACAAGTCTAGTAAGCAAGCTATTCATCTTAAAGTAGAAAGGGGATTGTTAGAAGGCTGAAAGGCCTTGTGAACAATACTTATGATATGAAAAATCACTATTAGAGGGCACTCTGATATATGCCCATAACATTGGAGGAGCATTGTCATTGAAAGATGGCAGATTGATCAGCTAATATGTGAAGCAGCAGAGGACCTTATGAGTAGCTAAGGCAGAAGTATTGGAGCAGCAGTACTCTTTGCAGGTATAGGAGGAAGAGAACCCTGCCTGGTACATCAAGGACAAGAGTCCAAGAGATGTAAGTGAAGTGCATATCTAGTAAGCAGTGATGAATGTGATAGTTCTAAATCTGTGATTCTATGTCACTGTCATGATGACAGTGACATAGACATACACCCATGTTTATGAAATTCATAATAGTTGTAAGCTTGTGACAATATTACAACATAATGATAAACTTGAAGTGTGAACTGAGAAGTCTTTGCAGCCTTTCAGTCACGTCGTTGGAGTCCTGAACCATGCTTAGCAAAGCCTGTAAAGTTATAAATAAATGATTTCCATTATTTGACAAGAATATGATACGTGTCAAGATGCATGGAAGCAATATTACTGTATATGGAAATAAGTATTTAATGGCTTTGACTATAAAACTCCTTACCAAGCTGGTGTCTTGGATGCCCTCATTTAAATTAGAAGTCTTCTCTTGAAAGAGAAGTTGGCAGTAAGAGGGAGAATATATCTGTATATGCTCCTGAGCGGATACCTTTGTTGAACGAAAGAAGATCCTCATGGCTCAGGGACATATGGCTTTAGAGGGGGAAATTCTGGAGGAAAACCAAGAAGCCATATAAATACCAGGGGTATCTAGCAAGCCATGAGTACAATATGAGCCTAGATCATGTGAAGAAGCTGTAAAGTATCTAAATCTGCAAGGATGCGAGGGTGATGGTTCCAAGACCACAGATCAAAGCTGTTTTCACCTCGATACAAAATCAAGCATGGATCTAATGGAAGTTCTGAAAATTTCAAGGCAAGATTCGTTGCATGTGAGGAAGGCATAGACTATGATGACACATTTGCACCTGTGGCTCGATATACCACCATTCGATCTGTCATAGCCCTTGCTCCTATGCAAGGACGAAATCTTCATTAGATGGATGTAAAGACCATTTTTTTGTGGCATGGTGCGATAAAGGAAGAGGTGTATGTAGAGCATCGTGTAGGGTTCGAAATCCAAGATCGAGACACCCATGTCTGCAGATTGAAGAAAACCCTCTATGGGCTGAAGCAAGCACCCAGAGCTTGGTACAAGAGGATAGATAGCTACCTGATGAAGCTTGGCTTCACTCGTAGTAATGCTGATCCAAACCTTTACTTCAAGGTTGACAAAGAGAAGCCTCTCATTATGGTGTTGTATGTGGACGACCTCTTCCTGGAAGGTGTTGACCCTCTCATTCATCAGCATAAGAGGGAGCTTGCTGCTGAGTTCGAGATGAAATACCTAGGACTGATGTCTAGGCCTGGAGGTCTAGTAGAGACCTGGCAAGATTTTCCTTTCTCAAGGAAAATACATTGTGAAGCTTCTGGAAAGATTTAGTATGGTGGATTGCAAGTTCGTGTCGACACCAATGGATCTCAACTTTAAGAAGTTGAGTGGTAGCGTTGCTAGGCCCATGTTAGAAAATCCTACTGGGTATCATCAACTTGTAGGGTCCCTGATGTTCTTTGTGAACACCCTTTTGGATGTATGTTGTGCAGTGAACACTTTGAGTCAACACATGGTTGATCATAACATTCACTCGGTTGGTGCCACGAAACTCTTGAGATATCTCTGAAGCATGATAGACCATGGGATGAGATACACTTCCAAGAGTATGACACTCCATGAATATACTCATGCCGATTGGGCTGGCAGTGTGGTGAATCGTAAGAACACATCTGTATGCTACTTCACAAGTAGATCTGCTTCAGGCAGGAAATGAACGTCGGTAGCCTTGAGCACCGTTGAGGTCGAATACATTGCAACATGTATGACCCATTGTGAAGTCACTTGGTTGCAAAAGCTATTCAGTGAGCTGTTCAAGCATGTGCTAGATGCCACCATTATCCTTTGTGATAACCAGAGGGGGATTCATTTTTCATAGAATCCTGGGTTCCACAACTGATCCAAGCATGTTGATGGCTGGTACCACTTTATCTGGGATATGGTACATCGAGGCGCCGTAAGGCTCAATCATATAGGAACTGATGAGCAGGTCGCAGATATTCTCATAATGATCTTGGGGAAGGTCATGTTCCTAACCTTCCGTGAGAATCTTGGAATCATGGATCAACCCTATGATGTGGGTCCTATTGGACGATGAGCTCTGGGAGCTCCAAGGGGATTTTGGGGATAGCTTTGGTGCTATAAGCACCCACAGGGCTAGGCTTGCCGAACCTAGTTGGTGTGCTTCTACCCCACCATGCTGATATTGAGATGGTTTACCTCTCTTTGATCTGTGCCCCGTATGCATCCTACCCATGGAGTTTCGAACTCATGGGAGTTACCTCTCATTTGGCCAATGAGGTGGGAAAAGCCAGAGACTAGTAGCAAAGAGTGATGGACGTATCAAAGATTTCCGTACTCTCTATCTAGGATGGCACGTGTCCAACCACTTGATTTGGGATCAAGTCTAGTGAGGTTTCGGACCTCCAACTGACTTCGGGTCAGGTAAACCAACTTCGGGTTGGTATGAGACTCTTTGTGAGTCCTATAGAGGTTTCGGACCTCTGGGTTGAATCTTTCAGCTGAGTATGATGTCCTTGTGACTAACCCACTTCTGTTCTGAAATAAAAAGGCCAACAAAGCAAGTTATGGCGGGATGATGCACGATGTTTGGATTTCCCTAGTGGACGGAGTTCTCCCTAGTTGAGAGGGAGTGTTAAAATTGAACAACTAGGTCCAAACTCCAGGTTTTGCTGCTCAGATGATGATCCCAATATTTTTATTGGATTCCTCTTTCGGAGAGGTGTAAGATTGATCTAAAGATCATCTTGATCGGATGAGCAGAACATGTACTTTGAATTTATTCCACTTATGTGCTAGGTTGGCCTGGAATAAAATATAGACTTAAATGTCTTAAAGGATGTGTCACACACCCCCTAAGATTCCTATATATTGGAGAGACTTAGAGTTCATTTGACACACTTTTGTGTGGAGGAATTCTCTCTCTTTGGATAGCGTTGGAGCTGTGATATATATGGACTGTTCTTTGTTTGGGTTGTTCTGGGTTATGTGTGACACGCATGGCTGAATGACCTATTGGAGACTTTGTTGGTTGAAGCATCCTGTTGATCTCCGTAACACCACCATTTCTTATCTTTGTTTTGGCTTGTCTTCTATCGATCTATTAGTATGTTCTATCTACTTCAGTATTGTGCCCTAAGCTGAAATGGCATAGAACATGTTCCTAAATTAACATAAGGTAATAAAATTTTCAGCAAGGGAGTTAACTCTTGGAAGAAGGCTTTCACTTGATTCACTCTCGGTTGAAATTTTCTTCCTAATTATTTTTTTTGGGATTATCTACAATTTCAGGAGGCTCTAGATTTGGGTTTGATCTAGTGTATATTCTTTTAGAAGCCATATCTACTACAATAAATTTACATATATATAATATATATACAAATCTTCAGTGGGTAATAACCTTAAATCATATTTATTTCTTAGTGGAAAACCTAGAAATAGCTTTAAGCACTAAAATGAATATCTCACTAGGGAAAATTAATTTTAAATGAATTTGTTCGATTTCCCCATTGGAGTCGCCAGAATTTTATCACTTCGTAATTTACTAAGGTTGTGAAATAAATTCCAGAGGTAACCAAATAACCACTTTGGAAGTTGGGATCCAGCCCTGCCAACTTCAAAGAGGGATCTCTCTATCATATTTAACTTTGTTTACTTTCATAATTTTAGGGTAGATGTGAAGTTCAGAGCTTGATTTTTCAATTATTTTAGTTGGAACAACATGGGAAAGCCATTGGGAAATGGAGTAAATTAAACTTTCAGTTGATTAATTGCAACAATGATAGACAAATTTAACAGGGCATGGTAGGAAGGCTTATTAGATCTAAAAATATTTGTGATATGGTAAAGAAGTAAATATTAAGGATCCATTAAACATAGAGTAGTTAAGAATTCTATTGTTTAACTTTAGTGGAAAACATTAATTTTGTTCAAAAGATAGAATTGAGTGTACTTAAACAAATTCATATTCTTACTTTTCTTAGAACAAAAAATATAAGATAAACATAAGAATTAATAGAGAAAGAAACACATTAAAAAAAGAAGAATAACATCACCAACAAGTCTGACACAAGAATCCTAAAAAGCTTTATGCATTACTGAAATTTGTCCAATTGAGCTTAAGGAAAAACTTTACATTCAACAATATATTTCTTCATATAAATACCAATATGTTAATACTTCAAATTTGGAAGTATTTATACAAAAATTGACAAAAATACCTTGAGTTGAAATATCAAGATCTTTTACAAAATATCAAAAAATGCTCACAAAAATAGAGCAAGATAATAGGAAATTTGAAACTGATGTGTATGTTGGCTCTATTCTTGAGGATGATTTTTGATGGCTAGACCTAAAAAAGTGTTTTGCTATTTTCTTTGTTGTTGGAAATGAAACTGTTTCACCCAAGTAACTCACATAGCTTCTCTCATCGGGCTTCACTTGGGATAGAAACTTTTATTAACTTTCGATATGTCTCATCTACATCCATGTACTTATGGAAGGTAGGCTTGATGATAAACATGCATTTGACCTCATGACAACTGAATAAGTAAAATTATATGGCCTCCATGAATGCCTTCCCTGTGATGTTTCCTTTTAAACCATCAAATATTGATTTATCATGGGCAATAGTACATAATTTCTCTTGATAGTATTTCAAGCTAATTAGCTTGTCTCCCATCCCAATCAATCATGGTATTCCTTTCATGTTTAGCACCTACATCTTCTTATGGAATCTCTGAATGTTGGATTCCAGATTTTTGCATTTATTCTCTAGTTGCAGCATAAGGTTCCTATTAGTATGCATTCTCTTCACCTACAGTATGGTTTTTGTCATGTCTTAAATTACGAGCTCCACTAGTTCTTCTCTAGTTTTAGAATTAAATATTTTTATAATTGTTGTTGCTTCACCAGGTTTCTTCCCTAAATCTATTTTTATTTTCTTCACCACTTCTTTGGATCTTTGTATCAATTCGTGCTTCTCAAAAATAGTTTGGATTGAAGGCCATATTTCAGTGATGGATTCATCCATCTCTATCCATATGATTTATTTTTTATGTGCAAAAGTTTGTACCATTTTTTATTCACTTTCTAATTGTTCAACTCTCTAAGTGAGGTTCTGAGTTTTCTGTAGTTCTACAACATAAGAATTATCAATTCTTAATTTCTATTCTTGCAGATTTTTAAGCTGGGACTTTAATTTAACTATTTCTTGCCCTTGAATGGACAGATTACCCATGGCCTTAACTAACTCACTTGAAATATATGTAGCATGTGCTGGTTTTGATGTTGATGCAGATGCCCCTGGGGTTGTTTCAACTAAGACGGGGACTGCACTGAGTGGAACTATGGCCAACTCTGATGACTACTCCTTCTCCTTGAGCAGTTTCTCCATTTCCACTCCCATGTCTCTAATCTTGTTGTTTTGTTTAATTTTTATCTTGAACATGTCTTCTTTGTGATTTTCCTTTTCTCCAACTTCCTTGGCCTGTGGATCTTCTGTAGTGGGTATCTTGAGTTGGCTCCTCAATGTTTCTCTGTCAACATTTTTCCTTTTCACAATCTCATATGTTGCCTTTACATCACTAGGATTGTATCCTCGGGTGATCACCAAGTCTTACAGTGACTTAATCTTGGTATCATTGGCTAAGGATGAAATTATTTTCAACGTTAAATGTGTTTGTATGTTGTTTACTGATACCTACAATATAGAGGCTAACATGGCATCATTAGTTAAAGTTGAGTACATCATTTCACTAATTTTTTGTGCATATCCATATGGTCAATTGGATGAATCTGTTTTGCATCAAAGGAAAATGTAGATTATTTGTAATTTTTTGGTGTCTTTGGCTTCAAAAAATGAAATCTGCACTTTCCATTTCTCTGTATCAAAGGATGAGAGAATCCTTTGCTATAAGTTAGTTGTTTGCTTCCAGAATTGAGTGTATGTGTTTGATTTTAGCATTTCTTTCCTCTATTTAATTTCCTTGTATTTGGAAAAATGTTTGTCTCAACTATGTCATGAGCCAATTCTATTGTTTTTGTTGTATCTGGAGGATATTTGGAGGTTTAAGAAGAGGGATACTATGTGAAGATATCATATTCTCTTGTAGAAACATGAGGACCAGTGTTGACTATAGTTTCCTGCTCTTTATTTCCTTGTTGAAAAAATGCTACAGTGTTAGTATTTTATTTCTTCTTATATATCAAGAACTCCTTGGCTCCAATTTTTGTCACTGGAGAAGACTCCTCTTCCCTTATTTCTTTCTCCTATTTTTATTAAGGTGTAGGGGTCTAAGAGGTGGGTGTGGATATGATTTATTCTTTGGCTTCTTTTAGTGTGTTCTCTTACCATTGACTCTGGTTCATAAATCATTCTATCTATGGCCTAGGAGTTTGGGTGTAAGGAGTGGTATTTTTCTCCAATTTCACCTTTGAAATTAGGCTGAAAAGGTCATAAGACCAAGTAAAACTCAATCTGATATTCGTTTTATTTAGGAGAAAATATTCCTCTTTACTAGTTGTTCTAGTATTGCAAACAAATTGCCCAATCTACGCTTTGATTTTGAATTGTGCCTTATTTTTAGTTGTGACAAAGTGTAATTCATCCATATATATCATTCGTCTTATGTATTATAGTGATAAAAATCTCATGGGAACAAATTTTGGAAGCCCGTAGGGTGGAAATTCACAACCATAAACTCTAATATCAGTATAGTTCTAATATAAATACCAATCACCTATCTTCACCTGGTCACTAAGATGCAAAACTCTCTGAATATCTGATCCTGTTCTAGGTTCCACATCATTGTTCAACATAAAAACAATTGTGTAAATAAATTAATCAAGATAGTCTACAAAGGTAAACTCAATGGAGTTTTTGCTCACCAAGGAGGTACAATGGATGATCGATTTTGAATTTCCTTGCTCATCCAACTTATACAAAGAAAATGGAAACTTGTCTGCTTGATGATAAATAAAAAAATAGACTAATACAAAGGTGTATTTTAAATCTCCCTCAGTAGGAAAATTTATAAACTATTCATGAATTTCCTCTGCAGTAAACTCATTGTAATTGAAAATAACAGATTTTTCATCTTTTGTAAAAATTCACAAAATTCAACAATGGCCTCATCAACCCATTGATCAAAGAGGTATCCAATTATACATGAAATGATTTCAATTACCTGCTTGGTTAATTGAGCATCCTTAGGGAGAAAAACTTCGAAGATATTGGATTTATGTGGAAAGGTTCAATTTTTGTAGAGTTCTGTGAGATAATCTATTGATAGTGGCTTTAGGGAGCTAGGGTTTTGAATTTGCAGCATTTGTGAGATGGATTTAGCAATTATGGTGAGTAGAACATCGCCATTATGGATGTCAACTACTATTTTGATTTTTACAGATCTTATTTGGCACCAGGATATGATTTCAGGAAAATAATGGGTCCTTGGGAACATGAATTAGGGCAAGAAGGATTCCCACAGGCCCAATTTGTCACTTAGGTCCAAATATGTTTCCTTCTGTTAGAGTCAGTCTTGACATCCCTCCGTCAAAGATCAAAACTCTTTGTTGCATTTCATTTTTAGGTGTCCCGTTCAGTCCATTCATTTTCATTCCGTTAGGGGCATGCCATAATCTGAAGGAAGGGGCCTTGTCACTCATACCCTTCATGCCTTGTACCTGCTGGTCTAATTCAGTTCATCAAAACCATTTTCAAGTCCTTTACAGTCATGATTGGTCTCTTGCTTGGCAAAGAGTCATTTTAGGGTTTCTAGGTCATATTAGGTCTAGGGTTTTGTCAATTTAGTCTTCAAAATATCAAATAATACTAGCAGACACATGAGGGAGTTTTAAAATAAGGTTTCATCGCAAATTTCTTCATCGCAATATTTGATCGTGACTTTTCTTCAAAACTATGTTTTGAAGAAAAATCATCATTTCATCTTTTGTAATGAATTCCATGTATATTCTTAAAGTTTTTCAGTTCTACAGTTCTTCAGGCACGACCCTGGTCGCCTTTGCCAAAGCAAGCCAACCATCCCTGCAAAAGATCGACAAAGGCTCAAAAATCAGTGGAAACAAAGAATAGAGTATGTATTAAAGGTGAAAAGTGTCAAAATTCAAAACACTGCAGAAATGGGTTTGTCAAAAGAAAGAATCAAAGTCCTTTGTATACATGAGATATTTTCACATTCGAAAATCCATTTGCACACCAAAACATCAAAGAACCTAAGACAAATCATGGAGAAATCAAAATAGTGTTTCAAGGCCGGAATTATGGAGAAATGTTGAGCGCGGCGCGTTGGGCTGGTGTGTGGCGCACATGGCGTGCACGGCGCATTGGGAAAATTTCTGCAGTGTAAATTAACACTGGCGCAACGCACTCACTAGGCGTGGTGCACTGGGAGTGCGCGCGGCGTACAGAGCCTCCAAGGCAGAAAATCATCACTGCTCCATAAAAATCAAATTGATTCAACTCATTTTTCTCCAAGTAAGTTCGACCATACTTGTTCAGTGAGTTTATTCATGTGTGGTGTGGTTTAGAGGCAAAGACATTAAAATTTGGTTGGTGAAAAACAAACCCTATATCCATGTCAAAATATACTCCCTTAGGGTTTGAAATGAAGTGTTGAAGTTTAACTATTGGTGCTAAACGCTCCCACCCCATTTTTCATTTTTGTTCCTATCACTGTTATCATACTGTTATCATAATCCCCTCTCCTATTCCCTCTGTCCCAACACAACCATATCCCTTATACCCTTTTTTCCCATGTTTTCATCCTTAAAACCCTACCACTTTCTATCACTTCCCTTCCTTCATATCATTGATAAATTCCTAATTCTCAAAACATTCAAGGACTATTTTGACATCCTTGACTTCACCTAGCTTGAGTATATCTTGTCATTTCATTTACTCCTATCCCTAAATCCTTTAACTCCCTTTTCTTATCCCTTTCCCTATCATTTACAAAAAATCTCCAAATCCCATATCCCAAACATGTCAAGTGATTGTCCCATATTTTAAATCCACTTGATAGAAACTCCACTTTTCCCCACTGTTCCATATTCCTCACAGTCCCTCATTTCCCTTTGGCACATTTGGCATTGAAAACAAAACACCAATTCCTCATTTTCAAACCAAACATATACTTTACATATACCTTTCAAACACCATGGAGACGAACACCGACACGTCATATGACCGAGACAATGATTCAACCACTGAAACTGCATGCACTAGGAGGGCACTGAAGCGTCACAAAAA
Source organism: Pinus albicaulis (assembly GCA_034641835.2). Taxonomy (NCBI): domain Eukaryota; kingdom Viridiplantae; phylum Streptophyta; class Pinopsida; order Pinales; family Pinaceae; genus Pinus; species Pinus albicaulis. The sequence goes on from CM076574.1 coordinate 172,080,585, forward strand.
GCATGATCCACTCCAAATCTTGGCCAAAAATTATAGCACTTGATGGGGAACCTTCAGTCCAAATTTCAACAAATTTGGAGTAAATTTTTTCATTTTGAAAATTTTGGTCACAAAACAGATTTTCCTGCCCGACGCGTCGCGCCACTTGGCACGCGCTTACGATTGGGACATCTTCTGGAGGAAAAATTGAAATTTTTGGATTTTTTATGAAAATTTATGCATGCTCAGGAATGGCCGAGATATTTCATCAAGTTCTGGGTGGTTTAAAGGGTCAAAAACACATTGAAAATGGCCTTTCTGCCACTTTTTGCACCAGTAGGAACCAGTCTTGGGAGATTGCAGTTTTGGAGGGGCAAATGACATCCAAATCCAGAAATTCCACTTGGGTTGGATAGTAGATAGAAAGATATTTCCAATGCGCTATCATGAGCTCAATTTGGACTTCGGGAAGTGCCTCAAAATCATCTCTAAAGTGGCGTGACACATAGAGAAATTGGGCGCGGCGCATAGAGAAATTTGGCCTCATTTTCACTTTTCAGCTTAGAAATTCGGCCAGTTTGACTAGTTTCACTTTTGGATGTAATTATTGATATTTCTTGATGTAATTTTGTAGCTATGATGTAAATTTGGCTCATTTTTACTTGTTATATAGGATTCATTCACTAAAAAGTGAAAATTAAGTGAATGGATCAGTTTCCTAGCATATAGAGGCAAGTTGTTTGGCTGCCTAGATTTCAGTTCCATGTTTAGAATTGGTTGAAACAACTCCTATAAGGATAAGATAGACCCCTAGAGGCATGGGAAGGGGTTAGTATGGTCTATATATTGTATTTTCTGAGACATTTTCAGCGTTGGATACTTGGGAAAAGTTTGGCACCTCATTGTATACTCATTTCAGATTTTTGGCAAAGGAAAGACCAGGGTTTTGCAGCACTTGTTGGGATCCTTGTGGCTCTGAGTTTTGATGATGTTTTTCTCCATGTGTCTATAAGTTTCATTGATGTTTATGTATTCCATTTCCCTTCTCTATGCTTATGAATTAAACAAATGAGTAACTAAGGTAGAATTAATTAGTTTGCTGGTGCTCTTCCTTAAACTTTTGTTTAGTTTTACATGTTTTCATCAGTTTGAAGAGGATCCTTGCACCCTCTTGCCCTCTTCAGCTCCTCAGAAGTCTTTTATATCCATTCATTGAATCTAAGACATCAAAGCCATTGCCTTCCCTGCCCCAACTTGAACTCTGCAAGAATTTGGCCTCATCCCCAAGCCCAAAAATTGCCTTTCCCTTTTTCCAACAAAACCCCAAAAAATCAAAACAAATCCTCTTATTTTGTATACGTAGCCTAAAATTAGCACTCATTTCAGTCATCTCAAGCCCTATTGATACATGTTTCCTGAGATTGACCCAGAGAGAGCCCTCTCCTGTTCTGGTAGGGCTAGCTACCAGACTGAGCGTGGTTTGGTGTTACCCTGAATCCCGCCTTCCTTCAGCCTAAGGTGGATTTGGGCCATAACACCTTCAACCAACTGTGAAGTTCGAACATGTTGAATTCACATATGGTTTTAGCAACCTTGTATTGTAGTTCGACTAATGGCAGGTGATCAAGGTCAATGGTAGGGTGCAACATAGAATTTTCTTCAGGTTTCTCGACTTTATTCTTGGGGGTATTTGCTTTAGGTTCCATTGTTGAAAATACAAGAGTGTAGATGCTAGGATTACCTAGAATAGGTAGGTAAAATTAAAATGCTGAAGTGGGGTCATTGATGATGGTTTGATCACAATTGATCAGAAATTGACTAGATCCTGGGAAAACATGGAGCATTGTAAATTATATCTAGTTGTTAAAACATCAATGAAGGGAATTAAAGAGTTTTACAATGATTAAAATAGAAGTTGTAGAAACTACCGTTGTGTTTACTGTTTAACCAGGATTGGGCATGTTGTTGCATGAGTGGAAATAAATTAATTAGTGCAATAGTTGGGTGACATGGATAGGGGAGTGTCATGTGGCAACTTCTTATTGGGAGTGGAATGGGTATCGAGAAAAAATTTAACGGAAGGGAAGTGGAGGAGTGGGGTCTGCAGAGATGAGGTGGCGGATGGTGAATGGAGGAGTATGGACTATGGTGGGAGGCTATGGTGGGGTCTAGGGAGTCGTCATGGTGGATGGGTATTTGTTCCTAAGTAACGGAAGTGTGGAGTCAATGGAAGGATGACTCTTGAAAGGGGTGTGGGGTGGGGGGGGGGGGGGGGGGTGAGATGAGCAGAAAGGAGGGGGGTGAAAAATCATATAGTGCTGCCACTTTTAATGGTGGTTCCTCCCATTTCAGACCCCCCTCGCGGATAAAGCATGAGGGGGCTTGGGGGACCCTGAAAATAGTCCCCCGTCATTGAAATGGGCAAGGGTGGATCTCAGCCATTAAAATTTTTCTAATGTTAAAACATTATACCTAAACTTTATTACATTCTACAATAATCACTATCAACTATTTCAATTAAACTAATCTAATACAAACTTAATCACCCTTTAAAACTACTTGTTCATTCACTAATGTCGCATTTAAATTTACAAGGCTTTTTCTAGTTTTTCTCCTTAACTTTTCAATTAACCATGATTAAATAGTGTGATTAACCTCATCTTCATTTTAACTAACCTAGTTCAATAACAATTAAACTGTGTGATTGATTTATTCACTAACCTAAACTAACTTTATTATTTTTAGCCTAATTATGTTTAAGCAGTGTGATTAAACTAGCTATTCTAATTCTCCTATTACAATGTGGGATTTTAACTAGCAACACACTTTATTAAAAAAATTATAAGTATTGATTGATGCATTTTTTCATTCTTTGAGTGGAATTTAAGTTTGCTCACTCCTATAAACTTTCTTTTTCATGGGGTATTTTATTCTTTTTATTTTTTCTCATGTTTTTTGATTTTTTGTTTTTTCACATATCTATTTTTGATTCCCTTTTGTTTATTATTTCTTTTCTTTTCTTCCTTTTATTTTTGGAAATAAATTTGTAGAATGAAAAGTTATTTACAGCATATTAATGACAAAATTATAGCTATAATGAAGTCATCTTATAAAATATAGGATTCTAACATCTTTCATGAATTGCCTCATATCATCCTTTCATACCTTGACGATCTCACCACTCGCTCTAGGCTTTGGGTGCAGCACATTCATGATTTTCATACCGTTTTTCTCTGATGTCGCAGGTATACTATTTTCCTCAACCCCCTTAAGTGTGTCTTTTGTGTTCCATATATTCAACTATTGGGCTTCATTGTGTCAAGAGATGGTATAAAGCTTGACCTTCTCAAATTTCAAGCCATTCTAAAACTTCCACCTCCTCGTACACTTCACCAGTTACAAATCCCTCAAGGCAAAGGAAAATTTCTTCATTGATTTGTTCCTGACTATGCCACCAATGTGCATGGGTTCCTTAGACTCCTTCAATCTACTATTCAATCCATTTGGGATGACCAAGCTCAATAGTCTTTTGATGCCCTCAAACAACCTCTCACTTCCACTCCCTTTAATATTCCACCTGGCATTGAAAGGGACTTCATCCCGTACATCTCATCTTTTACTATTTGGTTGCCAAGGTCCTCATCCAGGAAGATGCTAACAAAAACATGCATGCCATATACCATGTCACTAAAAAACTCAATGGGTCCCTCTCTGTCCTATTCACATGAAGAAAATTTGGTGTTGGTTGTCGTGTTCTCTTTTCAAAAGCTCCAACATTATGTCCTTATGTGTACCACTAGAGTCATTACCAATTCCAACCCCATGGCCTTCCTGTTGAGTCGATGGATTATCAATGGGAAGTATGCATGTTGGATCATCATTCTTCAAGAATTCGATCTCAAATTTGTCACGCCCAAGAGTAAGAAAGGTTTGGCCCTTTCTGAATTCATTTTCAAATTTCCTATTGGTGCACTATATCCATCGGTCAATGATGATATTCCAATTGAACATTTGTTCTCCATTACCTTAGATGATCCTCAATATGAAGACATCCTCACTTATTTGCAAACCCAAAATTTCACTTCCCATCTTAATCATTATGCTCGATGATGTATTTTACATCAAGCCCCTCACTACCTCCTCATTGGTAATGATATCTATCATCGTGGTGTCGACATTGTCCTTTGTCATTGTCTCATGCATGATGAATTTGAGCATGTTCTCAGTGCCTACTATGGAAACGCTCGTGGTGTTCATCTCTCTAGAATTGACATTGCTTAGAAGATCATGTGTTCCAGTTATTTTTTTCCTTCTCTCTTCAGTGACCGCATTGAGGCAGTCAGTTATACACCCCTAAGGCGCAAGCTCCACCTGCTCCCATCCATCATGTTATTGTAGCCAGTCCTTTCTGTAAATGGGCTATTGAATTCACAGAGTGTTGACCTCCATCTGATAATAACCACAAGTATATTATTGTGGTCATTGAATATTTTACCAAATGGGTTGAATGCATGCCAATGTTCAATAACACTGCAACTACTACAACCTTATTCTTTTTAAACCATTTTATTTCTTGATTTGGGGTTCTGAAAAAAATAGCTTTTGACCATGACCAACATTTAGAAGATGAGATATGGAATGATCTATCCTCTGTGTTGATATTTGAACATCAATATTCATCATCTTATTATCCTCAAGGAAATGTCCAAGTTGAAGCAATCAATAAAATCCTTAAAATAGCTTCAATGGATGATGAATAAGCACAAGACCAACTACCACTATATTCTCTTCCCTGCTTTATGGTCTTATAGAACCTCTGTTAAAACTGCCACCGGGTTTACTCCTTTCCACCTTGTTTTGGTGAGGAGGTAGTCTTACCAATCGAGTGTGAAATCCCCTCCCTCCACCTTACCGACGAACTCCTCCCAGACACCCAACCATTATAGCAATGACTTATCATGCTTGAGTGTCCCATTGAAGACCATCGTGTTGCATTACAAACCATTGAAGCAGCCAAAAAGCACACCAAATCTCAATATGGCTGGAAATTCCACCCTTGTACCTTTCATGAAGGAAACCTTGTTCTTATGTATGACCAAGCTGATGATGTCCTAGGGCATGGGAAGTTTGAATCATTATGGCTAGGACCTTCCATCCTATGTAAGTGTTTGGGAAAGGGGGCATACCATTTAGATGATTTTTAAGGCCAACTCCTTCCTAACCCTCTTAATGCACTCTACCTGAAGAAATTTTACCCATAGCATTTCCCATTGAAATGTGTGTATCTTTTTATGTTCTTCATTTAGGTATCATGCACCCCCCCATCACCTCATAAATTTTCTTCTTGTGTCTTTCATATCGATCCATCATCCACACCTCATTTCAGTTATGATGATGGTGCATGTTATCACAAAATCAGACCTGATAGGCTGCCAATCAAATCAACCTTATGTAACTATTTCAAACCAATATTTTTATTGAGGCTTAACCTCCTCAACTTGAGAGGGCTATTTCAAGGGTTAATGATTTTTGATAGAAATATAGATGGCTAACTCTATGTGGGGTAATAAGTAGAAAAATAATAGAAATTGGTTGTAAATCACATTAGCAAGTGCACATTGGGCTTATGGAGTCAAAATAGCTTCAGTAAAACAAAAAAATCTACTCATCATGGAATTCAAGGCATATCAGATTTCTAGTCCTAAGAAACACATGTGAAACTGTAAAACACAGAGTCAGTTTATCTATGAAGGAAGTCAGAGCATCAATGATGAATTCTGAGTAACATAAGAAAACACCACTATAATATGATAGTAAAAAGATTCCATTAGAACAAGAACACACTATAACTCTTTATGAATCTTGATTTGGATAAGTAAAAAACTCTATATTAAACTGAAAACCAATCACTTACAATAAACACAGTCTTTTTGCTAAAAAATGTCCAACCCTTAGCATTTTGACTTCTTCATATTTATAGTTCATTTAAAACATAGGATAACCTTATCCTGAGCTAGATACATCAAATTCCTACCTTTTGACACCTTGTCTAACCATGTGACATGGTATTTATTACAAAATGGCAGCTGCAAACCTAATGAACAATCCTATTACAAATAGGACTCAAACTCCTTAACTCTACTCATAAAAACCTTATCTAAACTAGATTACATAATTTTCCAACTGTATTCCCATAAGGTCGAATCCAAATGATAAGCTCCAACACTTTATGACCTTAATGCTGATCTCCTGCAAACTAGGAAATTGTCCCCTATTTTCTAGGCTTAGGATTCTTTGTGTTCTTGAGACACTCTGACCACTATGAACCCATGACTTTGAGGTTATTTTCTATCAGAAATTGAAATAACATATGCCCAAAATCATCCATAAGTTCTAGCTGTACAAAATCACCATCAAATTGTCGAAAATAGCAGAAAAAAACCTGCACTATGGAAACAACACAGTTTCGTAGCGCTTTTCGTAGTGCAGTCTTTTAACCCATTTGCCTTTAAAATTTTGTTTCTCCTCTATGGTTATCTTAATATTCACTTAACACGACTTACCTATCAATTTCAGGTCATAAAACACACATTTTCCCTCCAAACATTTATGAGAAAGGGTGAAAAAAGCTGCTATAGCAGTTTCGTAGCGCTTTTCACTCTTTTTGCACTGTTTGCGCTACGAAACTGCTAAGTGAGCAGTTTTTTTCCAAATTTATTCAAAATTTGAAACAAAAATGTGCCAAAACTCCAAAATACCACCGGTTTCATAAAAAAAACAACCATATGAACTAAAAACACAATTTTCATGAGGCTTATTCTTCATTTTCCATTTGTTTTAGCTTTTAACTTTTTTGATGAATGTCATTCTGCACCTATTCTTTTTAGCTCATCCTAGGTCAATTTCAGCGGCTGCTCCAAGTCCTTCACTTGACCTCTTAATCTTCTATTACTGGCTCTCAAATGAGTATTGATCACTCTAACAAATTTTTCTTCCTTGATGGCTGGAACTGTCCATGCAAAAAACTGTTCTGCACTGCTTAGAATCTTAGACCTAGAACCAGATTAGCTTTCCCATATTGCCCTCATTCTTTTGAACTATGTTTTCTCAACACTATGCTTTATGGCCCTCTTCCTCATCATAGCAATCTTCTGATTTGCTAACCTCAATTTCTCCTCAAGATGTTGACACTCTGTCACCTCTTCTTTTTCCTTCATTTTTCTGGTAGCTGCATGCTCCACTGTTGGTGATGAAAGGTCAACCACCTCTTCAGGATATTTTAATATTTTATAAGTTTCTTGGACCTGCTTACTGCCTTCCTTGAGCTTCTTAACATGCCTAGTTAAAGGTTTCCTTGCTTGAAAGATAAAGGTTGCATTTTCAACTTCAAATTCAAGTTTCTTTACTGACTTAATCTTTTTATATCTGTGTTCATCTACTCCAGTGAAATCTGCTTACATAATGGGTGATTCCTATATATCAATTGTGTGAAGGATGTCATCCAAATTTCCTTTCATCACTGGGTTTTCCTCTGTACCTGAAACAACTATTTTTCCCTTTGATGCCACTGCTTGGCTTCTTATCACTCTCTTTCTATCCTGCTTGCTGGCCACTTGTTTTTTTTTAGCCTCTTTGACACCTTTTGACATCTGTTTTGCAAGTGATGGAGTTGCTGCAACAAGAACTTGTGTCTTCTTTGTCCTATCTTCAACTCCTTTCCTTGGTTTCAACTTTACAAACCTCTTTTCTTTTGCAACCACAGGTTGATTAGACTCTGCTACTGGTGGTGAAGGAGTCCCTTTAGTTTTAGGGTTTCTAGCTAGGGTTAGGGTTTCCAGTTCAAATCCATTCTTAAAAAAAAAGGAAGACCAATCCTTGCTTATTTTTTGAAGCTCATTCAAAACCAATAACTTTATCAAACCATGGTGAACCAAGATTTTTCACAACCATCAGACTTAGCTTGTACTTTATCAGACATTTTGGCAAGGCTCCTATGCAAGTAGAAGGGAAAATCTAGTGACACCATACTTTTGAAATGTAGAAGTAGCTTGAAATGATAAGTATAAACTTTATGGTACCTACCTTCACATGTAAAGTATCTTTGAATTTTGAACAACAACTTGGCATAGGTGTCTTTGATGCATCTTCTAGGTATTGCATTGTTCAAGTCCATATCTACATACTCAGGTTTCATGAATTCCTTGCATGGTTCCATGTCAAACTTAAAACCTTTAAACCAAGTCTCTTGACCCCTTGGAATTTTTGTCACAGAAGCAATGATCTTAGGAGTAACTAGCACATTTAACATTCCAATCTTAGTAGTGGTTCCACTGAAGTGTAAGGCAAACTCTTTAGATACCTGAGTGTGGCAACCCTACAGCTTTTCACAAAACCGGAGACAAACTACTTTGCTAAAAGCCTCCATCACTATTTATTCTTCAATTATAGGCTTCATAATTTCAGGCTCATATCTTAAGCAATGTCCCCCTCTGTGGACTTTCTTCTCCTCTTCCATGTTTCTTAGAAAAAACCTGTCAGCTTCTCTTGAATCTGTAAAACTACCTCGCTTGATTATGGAACATAATCGCTTATGACTATGGAAGATAGCCTTTGTATAGAAAAATCACAGGCTTAGCTTGATAGATTTAGAGCTTAAACACTTGTATGGAAGCAAATGAAAATGATAATGACCAAATTAGGCAAGAATTTGGATTTAAGGTGTCATCTCATAACTAAATGATGCTTCACTGATGCCCTATCATGACAAGGATGACTGTGAGAAAGGTAAGTACATTGAATATAATCTCTAACTGACTCACCACACCCATATCCTATCATTCCCCAATGGATTCTAACATATTTTGGCTTAATTGACAAGACAGTTAAGAAACCACACTTTCGTAGTGCCCATAGTGTATTTTTCGCAGTTTGCGCTACGAAATTATCAACGCTTTTGTAGCGCAAATCCTCTTTTTTGAACTAACGATGCTACGAAATGGAGGATTCTTGGCTAATTGCAGAAATTTGACCCAAACCTTTATGGAATGACCCCTAAATGGAAAATGTGATTATTTGATCATGGAATGGACCTCTAAAAACTTTATTTGAATTCAATGGTGACCTTTAAGTTTATAAAAACTCTAACCTACCGTTAACCAAAACCTAAAATGAATTTCAAAACCATTTTGAGACCATGATAAAAACAGAGTTGATATAATGATGTTTCGAAAATTTTTGGGTGATAACAGTGGCTCCATTTGGGATAGTGTGCCCCTGTGGTACACTAAGAACCAGTAGTTCTAGTGCTGCTATCCATTTTATTGACCAAAACATATAAAACTTTGAAATTTCCAAGCTTCCTCCTCAAGCTCTAATGGCCTTCACCTCTGGCTCAAGCTTGATGATCACTGCAAAAAAACCAAATCTATACCTACTAAAAAGATTCTCAGTCAACTTTGAGCTTATTCACACACTCCTACCTACCCTATCAGCTGCAATCTCCATTTGTAACTCAAGCAACATGAAACTTCCAATGAAGCCAGTCATTAATCTGATCTGACACTTAAATCTCTTGACTGTGCTTGAACCAAAAGTAAACATGACATTGAAATGACCAAGGAAACATGAGATGTAACTGATCTTCAAAATGAAAATATAACTGGAAATCTAAATAGTAAATATTTTCCATGTAGTCAGCTATACAACCGTAGAAGACATAATATGCTTGAATCTTCTCAAGAAATTATGCAACTTTATACCACTCATACATGCTTTGATCAACCACATAAGACTTCAGTTTTGTGCTTTCAAACTGATTTTCAAACTTATTTACAAAAACAGTGTATTATTCCTCAATCTATAAGAAGAAAGGTAGCAACACCCCCTCTTTGTGTTTTGGCATTAAAATCATTTGAAAATGCTGATCTTGATTATGAATACTATGAGATTGAATTTTATCTTTTGAAACTTGAATGTCCTTTTCAATGTTCTCTGCAACTTCATCCACAAATTGAATCAAATCTTATGATTTGCACTTAAATGATTTCATATTAGAAGACAAGGATAAAGATAAATTTTCACCCATTCTTTCATTAGTGTGATAATTATTTGATGTAGGCTGATGAAAGAAACGACATGAAGAATCAACCTTTTCCTGTACCTGAGGTTTGTAGAAATCATCTTCCAATAATTCCTCTTGTTGTTTGAAATGATTCTCATACTCCCGATGATCAAAAGAGTGACAAGTCTGGTGCAAATTTTCTTCAAACTCAGAGGATGTAACATTATTATCATAAATAAACTTCTGTTGGGTTTCATTTTCATCCAAGAGAGAGGATATCATTTCTTCTTGGTGATGAAAGGTATCGTCATGAAGGGCCTCTAAAATTTCCTCATCCATGAACTCATCATCTTCATAACAATTCTCCAAATACTCAATAAAACTCACACAGTGTTTACAGTAGCCTTTGACCATCAATAAGGAGGGATGATACTCTTCATACATCTCATAAAATGCAACATGGAAATCAGAAACAAAATATAATGAACCATTTGGCAAGCTTTCATACCAAGACCATGCTTTTCCTTCTAAAGTGGCCATAAACACCTTCATAAGACAATCCTCAGGGAGCTGAACCTTAAGATGGTGTACATGCATATGGAATCTAACCAAATGAAGAGCAGAATTGTCTTTATTTTCATCTTTGAATATAGGAAGATTAGTTAACCATTCAACCTTTGGCATAGGATTTGGAAAACCAGGGATGTGAGACCGATTCATAGGGCCATACCTGGCATTTATTCTTGCAGTGGAACTTATTCTAAAAATTCATCAAGATACTAATATTCAAGCAATAGAGTCACCTTCCAATTTATTATTTTATGTGTGGAGTCGCCAAGGTAGATGCAGCCTCGAAAAGCTTCCTGAGCTCTTGCTACCTTCAGAAGTTCAACTTCAAAATCTCGAGAAAGTATAATATTCAGACTCTCGGCAGACGCACCAAAATGTTATTAAAAAATAATAACTAATAGGCTGCCAATCAAATCAACCTTATGTAACTGTTTCAAACCAATATTTTTATTGAGGCTTAGCCTCCTCAACCTGAGAGGGCTATCTCAAGGGTAAATGATTTTCGATAGAAATATAGATGGCTAAATCTATGTGGGATAATAAGTAGATAAATGATAGAAATTGGTTGTAAATCACATTATCAAGTGCACATTGGGCTTATGGATTCAAAATAGCTTCAGTAAAACAAAAAATTCTACTCAGCATGGAAGTCAAGGCATATCAGATTTCTAGTCCTGAGAAACACATGTGAAACTGTAAAACACACAATCAGTTTGTCTATGAAGGAAGTCAAAGCATCAATGATGAATTCTAAGTAACATAAGCAAACACCACTGTAATAGGATAGTAAAAATATGCCATTAGAACAAGAACACACTAGAACTCTTTATGAATCTTGAGTTGGCTAAGTAAAAAACTCTGTATTAAACTGAAAACCAATCACTTACAATAAACACAGTCTTTTTGCTAAAAAATTTCCAACCCTTAGGATTTCGAATTCTTCATATTTATCAATCATTTACAACATAGGATAATCTTATCCTAAGCTAGATACATCGAATTGCTACTTTTTGACACCTTTCCTAACCATGTGACATGGTATTTATTACAAAATGACAGCTGCAAACCTAATGAATAGTCCTATTACAAATAGGACTCAAACTCCTTAAATACTCATAACAACCTTCTCTAAACTAGATTACATCATTTTCCAACTTTATTCCCATAATTTTGAATCCAGATGATAAGCTCCAACACTTTATGACCTTAATGCTGATCTCCTTCAAACTAGGAAACTGTCCTCTCTTTTCTAGGCTTAAGATTATTTGTGTTCTTGAGACACTTTGACTCAATGAACCCATGACTTCGAGGTTATTTGTTTTCAGGAACTGAAATAACATATGCCCAAAAACATCCTTAAGTGCCCGTTGTAAAAAATCACCATCAAACTGTCCAAAATAGCAGAAACAAACCTGCGCTACGAAAACAACACAATTTCGTAGCGCAGTCTCTTAACCCATTTACCTTCAAAATTTTGCTTTTTTTCCTCCAGGGTTATCTTCATATTCACTTAACACAACTTACCTAGCAATTTTAGGTCATAATACACACATTTTCCCTCCAAAAATTTATTAGAAAGGGTGAAAAAAGTTGCTACAACAGTTTCGTAGCACTTTTCACTCTTTTTGCACTATTTGCGCTATGAAACTGCTGAGTGAGCAGTTTTTTTCCAGATTTCTTCAAAATTTGAAACAAAAATGTGCCAAAAATCTATAATACCACTGGTTTCATCAAAACAAATAGCCATATGAACTAAAACACACAATTTTCATGAGGCTTATTCTTCATTTTCCATTTGTTTTAACTTTTAACTTTTTTTATGAATGTCATTCTGCACCTCTCTTTTTTTAGCTTATCCTAGGTCAATTTCAGCGGCTGCTCCAAGTCCTCCACTTGACCTCTTAATATTCTATTATTTTCTCTCAAATGAGTATTGATCACTCTGACGAATTTTGCTTCCTTGATGGCCGGAACTGTCCATGTAAAAAACTGTTCTGCACTGCTTGGAATCTCATACCTAGAACCAGATTGGCTTTCCCATACTTCCTTCATTATTTTGAACTCTATTTTCTAAACACTATGATTTCTGGCCCTCTTTCTCATCATAGAAAGCTCCTAATTTTCTAACCTCAATTTCTCCTCAAGATTTTGTCACTCTGTCACCTCTTATTTTTCCTTCATTTTTTTGCTAGCTGCATGCTCCACTATTGGTGATGAAAGGTCAACCACCTCTTCAAGGTCTTTGAATATTTCAAAAGTTTCTTGGACCTCCTTACTACCTTCCTTGAGCTTCTTAGCATGCCTAGTTAAAGGATTCCTTTCTTGAAATATAAAGGCTGCATTTTCACCTTCAAATTTAATTTTCTTTGCTGACTTACTCCTTTTCTGTTTGTGTTCATCTACTCCAATGAAATCAGCTTGCACAATGGGTGATTCCTCTATATCAATTGCATGAAGGATGTCATCCAAATTTCCTTTTATCACTGGGCTATCCTCTGTACTTGAAATAATTTCTTTTCCCTTTGATGCCACTACTTGGCTTCTTGTCACTCTCTTGGTTTACTGCTTGCTGGCCACTTTTTTCTGTTTAGCCTCTTTGACACCTTGTGACCTCTATTTTGTAGGTGATGGAGTTGCTGAAACAATAAATTGTGTCTTCTCTATCCTATCTTCAACCTGTTTCCTTGGTTTCAACTTTACAAACCTCTTTTCTTTTGCAACATCAGACTAACTAGACTCTGCTACTGGTGGTGAAGGAGTCCCTTTAGTTTTATGGTTTCTAGCTAGGGTTAGGGTTTCCAGTTCAAATCCATTCATAAACAAAAAGGAAGACCAATCCCTGCTTATTTTCTGAAGCTCATTCAAAACCAATAATTTTATCAAACCATGGTGAAACAAAGATGTTTCACAACCATTAGACTTAGCTTGTACTTTATCAAACATTTTGGCAAGGCTCCTATGCAAGTAGAAGGGAAAATCTAGTGATATCATACATGTGAAATGTAGAAGTAGCTTGAAATGATAAGTATAAACTTTATGGTACCTGACTTCACATGTAAATTATCTTTGAATGTTGAACAACAGCTTGGCATAGGTGTCTTTGATATATCTTCTAGGTATTTCATTGTTCAAGTCCATAAATACATACTTAGGCTTCATGAATTCCTTGCATGGTTCCATGTCAAACTTAAAACCTTTAAACCAAGTCTCTTGCCCCCTTGATATTTTTTTCATAGAAGCAATCATCTCAGGAGTAACTGGCACATTTAACATCCCAATCTTAGTAGTAGTTCCACTGAAGTGTAAGGCAAATTCTTTAGATACTTGAGTGTGGAATCCCTGCAACTTTTCACAAAACCAGAGACAACCTGCTTTGCTAAAAGCCTCCATCACTGTTTAATCTTCAATTATAGGCTTCATAATTTTAGGCTCATATCTTAAGTAATGTCCCCCTCTATGGAATTTCATCTCCTCTGCCATTTTTCTTAGAAAAAACCTGTCAGCTTCTCTTGAATCTATAAAACAACCTCGCTTGAATATATGATCAGGCTCGCTTGATTATGGAACAACCTCGCTTGTGAATATGGAATATAGCCTTTGTATAGAACACCCACAGACTTAGCTTGATAGCTTTAGAGCTTAGACACTTGTATGGAAGAAAATGAAAATGAGAATGACCAAATTAGACAAGAATTTAAATTTAAGTTGTCATGTTGTAACTGAATGATGCTTCACTGATGCCCTATCATGACAATGATGACTCTAAGACAGGTAAATACATTGAATCTAATCTCTAATTGACTCACCATACCCCTATCCTATCATTCCCCAATGGATTCTGACAGATTTTGGCTTAATTGAAAACATGATTAAGAAACCGCGCTTTCGTAGTGCCCACAATGTATTTTTCATAGTTTGCGCTACGAAAATATCAACGCTTTCATAGCTGAAATCCTATTTTTTGAACTAGCGGTGCTAAGAAATGGAGGATTCTTGGCTAATTGTAGAAATTTAACCCAAAGCCTTATGGAATGACCCCTAAATGGAAAATGTGAGTATTTGATCATGGAATGGACCTCTAAAGACTTTATTTGAATTAAATGGTGACCTTTAAATTTATAAAAACTCTAACCTACCCTTAACCAAAACCTAAAATGACTTTCAAACCCATTTTGAGACCATGATTAAAAACAGAGTTGACACAATGATATTTTGAAAATTTTTGGGTGATAACAGTGCGATTCACTTCTCCAGGAATCTTGCCTTGGTAACTTGGGCCATTTTTACCCCTCTACATTCGTTAGTTCATTCCAACAACGTATGCATCAGATCTTCCCCCAATAACCAGATCGAATATGATGTTGTGATAGTTAGCTAATTCCCTTGATCATCACATTCTTAATCTTCATGTTCGTCTAGATTCCCTGCTTCTTTTCATGAAATTGAATGGATTTTATCATGTGCATAATCATGTCTTATTTAGAAAATACCTACGAATGAATATTTTGGAATGTGAATTTGAATTCATTACATTTAGTCATGTTCCTAGATCCCAAAATCACTATGTATATTCAATTTCAAATAAAATTCTATATTTTAATTTATCACATACAAGAAGGAAACCATAAATAGTAACAAATGGTGAACCACAATCATCACAAAATATGCATAACCATATTATGTATCATCCTATCAAAACATATAAGTTTTTGGAGTCCACTACTCTAAATATTTCTGACATGCCCATAACATGTTACATAATCAAAAAATGGGAACCATATGTCACTATCCCTAGTCACTATCATATGGAGGCTCCCAATCCAATGGCTCCATACCACCAGCCCATAGATCCAAAACTTCTTGACTAATTATCGCTATGTGTCGCGTGATACCTTGCCACTCTAAGGGAGGACAAGTGAACTCATCCATATATTGATCTTCTAACTCATGCCATATGTGCTTAGTCACCTGGGTCAGTAACATGTTGAATCTACGATGAAGGTCCTCTAGCAGAACATGACTATCTGGTCTCTGTCGTGATTTCGATCCACCCTGATCTGCAACCCCAAGCACTATGGCTCAGCCTGTATATCCTGCCAGTTTCACAAGTGTTATATCCGCATCAGGAAAGTTTGGAAATCAACACCGCATACACATACTTTCTAAAATTTAAATGCATCCAAACATATAGTAACTTTCACTTACCATTTGGACCTCATGCTCGTCTTGACGGTAAGGGAAAGTGAGGATCACCCTGATAGTTCATACCAATATATGGATATTCATCTATGTACAATGGAATATGGTCCAAGAGTGCAAAAAAATCAGTTCGGAATACTCTTTTGATTCCCCCTCCTCCACCTCATCACATTAGCTGCCCCTAACATTTCATCCTGGGCTCCTCTCGGCCCTCATCATGGATATGTTCATGTGGACAGATGGTAGGGACCTTGTCAAAGAAAAATTAGCATACAATTGTCCCAAATGAATAGTTATCATTGGTATGTGACCTGCATAAGTTCAACTATCGATTCAATGACAACAACATCATCTGGGCCCACCCATAGTAGGTCCCTGCCAACACACTCTCTACTAGCATCATCTGCCCTCTAGTGTGTGATGAAGGCGCGACTACCCAAGATCCGTACCACTACTTCTGTTGTAGCTAGTTTCACCAACCTCTCTATGTCATTGATCTGAATGGTTGTGCCCTTTACAAGAACACCTAGAATACAATGATGATCCACAAACTCACCTATCTATCTCCCACGAGGCAACATTGGATGTATCTCCTCTACCATCCCCAAGGGGGGCAGTCATGTCAGAAAATATATGTCCTGGATCGTCGATTGATCCTATGGCCCTGTAATACAAAATCCTCTAGATCTAAGTCCCAGTATCTCACTATCCTTGACAACAAGGGCTCACCATCTCTTATCAATGGGTTCTCCAAGAACTTAAAAACCCCATAACGATCAAAAATCCCTCTGACTGTTAGATTCCCCTGAATCTATGAACGAAGAGTCTCTAAGTCTCATTTGTACCATGGCACCTTATCCTATTCCATACCTACAAAATACCATTAGGTTTTTTTAGTTCAGATTTAAAATCATACATCAAAATTCCTCAGCTTCAGCTTGCCACATGCCCCTCATATTGCCTTTCCTCCTTGCCCAAAATGCGGTTTTTCCCCTCAAAACAACATTGAACACATTTTTGGACCTTGTTTTTGCATTCCAAAACAGAAATCAAAACCAAAATTTTTTTTTGTCACCATGAGGAATAGCAGGGGTCTCCCACAGTTAGCTAAGACCCTAATCTGAAAATCTAAATTGATGAAAATGATGAGTAAGGTTAGGCCACTTACCTCCAACTCATTGATTCGGATTGGGATGGTCGGCATGTCCGCTAAAATATCTACAATATTGAGGGCCTTCTCCTCCTCTCAAAATTCTCAATAGATCACTTAGCAAATTAATTGGATTTGGATGGAAAATCCCCTTTTATAAGAAAAATCCTAGTTTTTCTGTCGCCAATTATGACCAAACCATAGCTCACTTTGACGAACCATCAACACTGTTGGAAATATCTCACCGAGCTTTATATTGGGTATTCCTTTTTTTTGTAATTTGACACTTCACCTAGAAGACTTTTTTTCCATGAAGTTTCACTTTACTGGAAATTCAAACCAAATTTCTTCATATGAGCTTCATGTACTTCGGTACCACTTTGCCTTCGAACATGTCATCTCATGTGTCGATTTTCATCATGAGTAACCCTTAATTACTCATGTTTTTAGGACCCCCTAGGCCTATCCTATGTGGCAACATCATCGAGTCACCCTTTTTTAGAGCATCCGAGATGATCACCCTTGCATTCATGGAGTTTTTTTTAGTCCAATTGTGTCATGTTATAGTATTTCATCCACATTTGCATCATATTAATCCCATGTTTTCCATTTTTTCTTCCGTCTCTATTGTCTGTCATCGAGAATATTTCATTCGAGTACTTGACCATCACGTCCGAAATCAAGCCAGTCGCTGCCAGGTCAACCCTGCATTTTATGCTATGAAGAGGGAAGTCACCAGTCTGCCTCTCATTTCATATCCCTCCATTATTGTCCCTAGTGTCATTCCATCAGTCACTCTACTATGATCACTCATGCCTTATTTGAGGATTCCTCATTTCCTCAACTCTGGCGAGTCCTCTTCTGTTGACTTCAACACATTCATTCCAGAATAATAGTGTAGAGGGAAATGTACCTTGGTTCCAATTTCATCATTGTTTGGTGCCTCGGATCAAGTAAAGGGAATCATCATTTCCCTTTGACTTGGTTTTTTCTCATGTTATCGACTCCAACTCATTATCACATGATTGAGAATTGTACACTTGATGGTCCGGTGATCGAGCAAATTGTACTGGTGATTCCCTGGTATATGTGAGATGTTTCAGACCTCATGAGGGAGTGACCCTTCAGGTAGTCCTCTGCATTCCCAGATGACCTTATATTATGATATAGTCTCATATGCAGTTCTACATATTTTATGGGTTTGGTTCCAGCCACTTGTAGCACCCACAACATCCATGACTCCTTCATATGATCCATTCAGATCTTCGAAGCCCTTTCCTATTCAACATGGCTTCTTTGGTTGCGCCCCCCCCTCTCCATGTTTGATTTAGGGTAAATATGTCTCATGTACTTATATTTTATTGTATTCAGGCTTGGCCTATGTTTTTATAGGTGAATTATGTATATGGGATTCATTGTATTATGTCCCTGCCCATTAATGCCAGTGGATCATGTATGATTGAGTCAAGAGCCTCATTCTACAATCTAGTATAAGGGACATGTGTAAGTATGTCACGTCATCAAAAAAATAATAAAAATAATTTTTTCTCATGTCAGCCAAATGAAAAACAAAAATTAAATAACCATATAAATAAACAATAAAAAATCTATTAACAAAACAATTAACTTAGTTGTTGATATTTCACTTTCAGTCTTCAAGTAATAAATACAATATTTTGATGTCTATATTAAATAATATAATTTTATAGAGATAAAACATCCAATGTGAGTTATGAGTAAAATATTTTAACATGAATTGATATAAAATGGCTCAATACACATGTTATGTAATCTTTATAACTTTCAAAAATGCAATTTAAACAGTAACAAATTACACATTGTTTTTTGCACTCTAAAATAAGTTTGCAACAAAAGAAATTTGATCCCTCTCGGCTCATGTTATATCCATGCTTTAGATGCGTGATTTTGATGAATCTATGTTGGTGTACTTTGTAGCGCAGTCCCACATTTCTAGGCTCACCATTATTCTTTATACTCAGTTATCTCGGCGGGTATGCACATGCCTCCCCTGCCTCATTTGAGATCATGTGCTCCAAAATAAAAGGAGACTTATATTAGTTTAGTAGGTATCACCCCCTCCATTTTCTCCTTCCTTGCATTGCTTCAGTTGTCTCTCTCTCTCTCTAACTCCCCTCTGGTGTCTTGTGGAACTGTAACTTACATCGTATTTCGGTCATACAATTTTATCCTAATGCTTTTACATTGGGGGGGAATATTTTATCACCAAAAATTGATCACCTAGCCATTTCTAACTAGGTGGATTGAAATACACGAAGTGGGTTTAATTTTACCGTAGTAAAATCACTTTCACTATAAGAAATGATTTAATAAACCAGTTTTATTAAGCTATTTTTGATTAAAACCCATGAGAATAATTAAATAAACCATTATTTATTTAATTTACTCTAGGAATAATTATTAAATCATTGTTTGATAATTATTCCTTGTCACATTTGACTAAATCACCTAGGAATAATTAAATCAATCATTATTTATTTAATTTTCCTTAACTCCATCTTTGGAATAATTGTTAAATCATTATTTAATAATTATTTCATTTCACAATTTTCTTATTATTCACGAAATAACTAATAAATAATTTTATTTGCTAATTATTTCTAAATAAAGATATTTGACCATTTTAAATATATTTTCCCTCTCCAAAAATATAATAAAGTATTCCAAGTAGTTAGATCTAGATTTTGGTCAATAATATTTTATTCTTCTCCATTTTTAAATCAACCCAATACTTTGCTATAAATAAGAGGGCTTTTCATTTATTTCTCACCATGATCATTATCATCGTCACCATTATCGTCACATGCCATTCGAGCTCCCATTTTGGAGTTCTACATTGTTTTGGTTTTCACACATTTGAGAGAGGAATATCTGAATAATGAAGTGACAAGGACATCAAAGGATCTATCATTCCTTAAGAGACAACCCTGGTTGAAAAGCAGTTAGTGCCCAAGGCATTTATTAAGATAAATGATGAAACTAATTTGTTTTCCCATTGTTTTAAGACCCCAGATATTTAAGTTATTATGATTCTTCAATGTGTGAATAGTCTCTTAGAGTGGCCTTCTGATGTTGAATACAAATGAATAATATAGAACATAATAAGATGGTGGAAATAATTTAACATTAGGTTGCCTTTATAGGATCTATTGTTTCCAACTTTAGAATAAAAATGTAAGTATTAGGAAGTGAAATATAGAAAAGAGGAGCACATCATTAAGGATTTTAACTTTAATTTACAGAATTGTAAAATTAAATACCAACAACTTCATTACTCATTTCTAAAGAAGAATGTCATAAAATAATATGTAACTAGAAAGATAAATCATACTCAACAAATTCTGGAATCACTTGAAAGCTTTATTCATATCCACTTGAAGTTCCAAAATACAAAATTGTTCAGCTTATGAGGTCCAAAAACTCGGAACCTCCTTTCTCTTTCTGAATTAACTTTTATACAAAAATTCATAAAAGAATAGTTACAAAACTTTCAACTACCAAAACTGATAACATCCTAAACTACTTCAGAATTGATTATTAGGCTTTGATCATTAAATTTTGAAAATAAAACATCTGAAAAATTTTAAAAGATGATGAATGTCGCGGACAATGAGATGGAAGGATGACTTCACAGACTCATGCTCGCTTGTTGACGTAATACGAGGGAATAATCATGTATGGAAGAAATCCAACAGAGTCCCCCTGCAACCATTGTGAGTCGTCGATATGTGGTCAAAGGAGATTGCGACGGGTTTATGTAGAGGAACTCTGAGGGGCTAACGATGGGTTACATTGTTCCGTCGATTTTTCTCTATCCTCTGGGTCCCGCTCCCATTTTCCATCGCACCCCAAAATATAAACAATATTTAACTCTCAAATTTTGGTGTTTCCAACTTTGATATAGGGATCCACCTTCTTAACAACTTAAGTCTTCATTAAAATTTAATTAGTGTAACTTAATCCACCATTACATACTTATCAAAATTTCAAATTCGAAATACTTTCACCCTGTGATTTTCTTTCTCTTTGGATTTTTTTTTGATATATATACATTTTTTTTTGAACGTAGAGAACATCTGGCTCCACCCGGGGATAGTGTTTTAAACAAAACACTAATAAGCGCAAATTAGTGACTTCACCTTGGGCATGGATTCAAAAATATAGCTTGAAAAATTACGATGAAGAGCTCACAGAATATTCATAATGATCAAACTGGTATAAACAATGATGAAATAAAAGAAAAAGTCAATGACGAAAGTAGTGTTTCAGATACTGCCCATTGACCAGTAGTGGAAATTGTTCACCATCCAAGTTCTCTAGAATGAAAGTGTTATTTGTTCTGGCTTCTCCTATTTTAAACGGACCAAAGCATAAAGGATCAAAATTTCCATGATTTCCTTTATCTTCTCTCCTTGTATCCCACTGAAGAACCAAATCTCCAGGCTGAAACCGAATGTCTCTGGATTTTATATCAAATATTAACTTCATATTTTCCTGATAATTGATCAAATTATCCATTACTTTCTCTCTGTTTTCATTTAATTCCACTAACTAATTCATCCTTCTTGTTAGTGCATCAGGCTCTTGTTGAGCATGTTGGATAAGAGCCATAACAGGTTTTACCAGTTGACTGGTAAATAAGGAAAATTTTCCATATACTAACTCAAAAGGTGATTTTATAGTCGACCTTCTAGTAGTAACTTTGTTGACCCACAAGGAAAATTTTATCTTTGTATCCCAGTTTTTATGATTCCCTGCAATATTTTTCTTAAGTATCTTTACCATAGTTTTATTTTAATATTCTTCGAACCCATTTCCCTAGGGGTGATAGGTGATAGAATGAGAAAGAAACACATTATATTTTTGACAAAGGTAAATCAATTTTGCAGATCTAAAAACCTAAGAATTATCTGCTACTAACCTTTTGGGACAACCAAACATGCTAAAAATATTTTCTTCTAGAAATTTAATCACCACTAAATCATTAGCCATCCTTGTTGGAACATCCTCCACCCATTTGGTAAAATAATCAGTACCTGTCAAAATCCACTTGTGTTGTCCATTAGGAGGTGGATTTATGTACCCTATAAAATCCATACCCCATTGTCTAAATGGTTCTTCCACAAACATAGAAATAAATGGTAATGATGTTAATATTTTCTTTTCAATAGACATCTTACATTTTTCACAATTTCTCACCAGTCTATAAACATCAGAAAACAGAGATGGACAAAAGAAAATAGCCTTCAATATCTTGTGTGTCGTAACCTTCCAACTATAATGTCCATCACAGATAAATCCATGATACTCATTGATAACTTCAAAAGTTTCTCCTTACGTCAAGCAAAGCAGTAAAATACCAATTGGATCTCTCCAATACAACTTACCATTTGCTATTACATATTTCTGAGCTTTGACCTGAGAGCTTTATATTTTTTTCTATTTAAAGAAGAAGGATAACTCATGAAACATAGATAATGGACAATATCTTTATACCATTGAGAAAAAAAATATTTGCATTGAATTACATTATCAGGTTCATTATTCTTACCTTGTTCTTCTTTTGTTTTAGATTCAACAACTTCAACCAGCAAATTGATTCACATGGCATGATAATTAGATTCTGTTAATATTTTTTCTAATCCTTGTCCCTTTACGAGCTTAGTTGGTTTGATTTCCATATCGTATTCTTAATTTTTTCTATCCATTTTCCCCTTTTTCCTTCACTGTCACTCTGAGTCAACACATCTTTAACAGTAACACTAGAAACATAAGCAGTAATTTTAGATTCAAGGATATAAACTCTAAAGGCCTTCAATTCTTTGACTAAATCGTAAGTTTGTTTCTCCAAAATTTTATATTTTATCTTTTCATCCCTTAACACCTTGTTGAAAAATTCTATAGGATGTTCTATATTCTCTTGATATATTTTCAAAAGCATTGCCGCAAGAGTAAAAGGATAGGAAAAAAAATTATCTGAAAAGGTATTTAAAAATTTGGACTCACCATTACAGGGGCTTCTTGAAAATATTCCTTAATCCTCAAAACATATTCCTTGGTAGCTGTGGTCCACTTGACTTCCACGTCATTTTTCAACATGTCAGTAATTTCCTTAACAATGGTACATAATTTTGGAAACACCTTCTTAGAAAATTGATTTTTCCTAAGAGCTTTTAATGTCCTTTTTCCTCCTTGGCAGGGGGATATTTTTAATTTCTTCCACTCTTTTTGGATCTATTTTAACCCATTCTTTAGATACAATATGACCAAGCAACTTTCCTTCTTTCAAAGTAAAATGTGATTTCTTGGGGTTTAAAGATAAGCCATTCCTTCTTCATTTATCAAACGTTTGTTGCAAATGGTTCAAATGCTCCTAATTTGATGTGGAGAAAACTGTGATTTCATCCAAATAAATTACCACAAACTTCCCTTTTTCACCTAAAAAGGATATATCCACACCCCTCTGGAAATTAGCACCTGCATCCATTAATCCAAAAGGCATCTTAGCATACATAAAAGCGCCCCATGGAGTTGTAAACGTTATCTTTTTCTGATCTTCTGGTTGTATTGAAATTTGATTATACCCTGAAAATCCATCAATCATTGATAGTTTAGAATATCCTATTAATCTTTGAATTATGTGATCCATTTTAGGAAGAGCATAATTATCCTTTAGAGATGCTCTATTCAAATTTAGGAAATCAACACAAAATCGAATTTTTCCATTCTTATTCCTCACATGTACTAAATTAGTCACCCACTCAGGATATCTCAGAGGAACAATAATTTTAGCCTGTAATAATTTCTTGACTTCTTTCTCAATTGAGAGAAACAATAAAGGATTAATGTACCTGAACTTTTGCTTATACAGTTTAGCCCTTGGTTTTAGAGGAAATTTATGTTGAATGATGTTGGTATCATAAGTCTTCATGTCTTCATAAGACCATGCAAATATATCAACAAATTATTTGAAAATAAATACCTACGTACATCTGCTTAAATTATTTTGGAACATCCTTCGCTAACCTCACCATCTTTGGTTTTTGCTCTGTTCCAAGATTACAATCTTCAATATTATCTTCTGAATCTGGTTTCTTTGTATTGACATCAACATCATTATCATTAAAAAATCTCTCTAAGTGTACCAAAACTTTTGGTATCACGTTATTCTTTAGTTGCATAATATTTTAATCTCCTATTGAATACTTTAAAGGAAATTCTCTACTTGATCCTTCTTCAGATTCATCTTCCTGGTCAATCTCTAAATTTGAAAACTTGATCCTTCTTCTTGAACCATTTGCAGAAAATCCTTGATATGTTCTTCATCTTCAAGAATTTTCTAGTGTTTTATATTATCTGGAATAGAAGTCATGTTTATAATTTATATTTCATACCTAATCCTAGGATTTAACAGAGGCTTAAAAGTGTTGGCTCCAACTGCTAATGAATTATCTAGTCTATTCCCTACCCTAGGTACAAAATGTATATTAAAAGTAGAGGAGAAGTTATCCACCAAATCCCACACTTCATTTCTCTATGTTTTCAACCTTAGATGTTTAGCTTGAAATTGATTCTTGATTTTCTTAAATACTAACTCTAAATATCCAAAAACAAAAATACAATGTATTCATAATTTATTTTCAGCTTGTAAACCAAGAATCAAAGCTTCATATTCAGTAATAGTATTTGTAGAGTCAAATTCTAATTTACAAGAGAAGGGAATAATATGACCTTTTGGAGGGAGAAAAAGAACTCCAACTCCATTCCCTTCTTTTGAGTATGCACCATCGAAATACAACTTCCAGACTCCATTGAATGTCAACTCCTTGCTTGTTATTGCTAAAGGGAGCTACACTTCTGTGTCTTTAGCAATTTCCCATGATTATTGTAACATAAAATAGGAAAAATCATCTTATTCCTGACTGTAAATAGGATAATTACTCGAACCCTCCTTTGTGATAGTCTTTACAACTTGGTCTCTCGATACAACCTCCTTTTTTCTCCACCAAAAACTGGAATAATAACATAACTTAATTCTATTTTGAGCACTCCTCATAGCTTGGCTCCCCAAGATCTAGAGAGAAACATTCCAAAACGAGCTGGTATATCTGCAACAAACATGTCCATCATAATGCTTCTAGCTGGAATTTTAGCCAACGAAACCACCAAGTCCTTAATCAATCCCACACATTTGACCTTTTTAGAATCAAAAGAGTAAAGGTCCTTATATGTCTTTGTAATTTGCAAGTTTAATCGCTTCACAAATGAAATTGGCATTAGATTATGAGAGGTTCCTGAATCCAACATACAATTATGAAGAATAAAGGTATGCATCAACAAGCAAATATAGAAAGGAGGTGTGGATGAATCTAATTCTTCCACATGTGGGCCAAACATCACTATTGGCATTTCCTCTTGAAACTTAACTGTATTTGATGACTGATTATCCTGCGAAATATTTATAAAATTTGAAACTTTCTTTTTCTAAGGAGGGGTCTTCGCCAACTTAGTTAAAGGAATTGGAATTTTAATTTTTTCTAATTCTTTCAATAAATTAGAAGAATGACCCTCTTTAACTTTTTTTAACTTCTCCTCTTCATTTAAATTCCGATGTGAGGAATTTTGAGAACCAACTACAGGTTGTTGGACAGATGTGTCCAACACCCCTGAGTCTTGCTTACTCTTTAAACTTTCCCCTTATTGAACAGTAACCATTGGGACTGTATTGATTTGTTGTTTTCCTTTATCCATTTATTTTGCAGGTTGTTGTTGAACTGTTCGATCTGCTTGCTCCTCTACATTATCTTGAACCCTTGACCTCTTCCTTGATCTTAAATCATACTTCTTATGAAACTATGTCTGCTTAAAATCTGTGAATTTCTTAAAATATTCTTCACTTTCCTCTTCACCTAGAGAGACCTGATATTCCAAATTTGAACCTTCACCTATGACTCCTTCTCCTTCCTCTTCATACAAAGAAGAAATATGATTTTCCTGATCTTTAAGTGTTTCCTCCAATGCTTCCTCTGGCTCATATTCAATATACAAAGGTGGTTGTATATGATCTTGGTCCTTTCTATCCCTCTGCATAATTTGCAGTGGTTTCCTCCTAAATTGAGGATTAAAATTTTTTTTTTCCCTTGTTCAATCTATCCTGGAGAATTTTTTTCTTTGTAATTCCAATTTCACCAATTTATTAGACAAATTCCTAATCATTTTAGTCATCTTGCCCAATTTTTGTTCATGAAAATCATTAGGCTGACTAGCATCCTTTACTTCTTCCTTTCCTTTTCCTTTATCCTCCGCTTGTTGTTTTGACTTAATTTTCCCTGCAACAGATAAATTGGCCTCAATTTCTAATGCACCAATATGGATTTGGTCTAAAGTAGGAGACCTCCTCTCCCCCATTTTAAAATAAAAGTCAGACTCAAATGCCCTTGCAAACACCACATTTTCTCCTATAGGTGGGAGCTTTATTTCTGTTCGCAGACTGTTATACAATTTACTAAATATTTTAATAAATTCATTTAGATATTATTTTAGTTTTCTCTTGATTTAATTGAATTTAGTCAAAAAATAACTATGATCCTTTTTCTCACCCCATCTTTGAGTGAACACAGTCTATAATTCCTCCCAAGTATTAATAGAATTAGTAAGAGGTGTTTTGAACCACTTCTTTTCTTCTCCATCAAGTGACTGCTCAAATAATATCAGTTCTACATATAAATATTCCACATTAAAATTTTTATAAAAAGCACAAAAAGAATAAATATGTTTCTGTTAGCCTCTCTCATAAAACAACTAGATGTGTTGCACCATGTGAAATCACTCGCTTGAATTCATGCTTGCTTGTCTTGAACTGCCTCACTTGCTTTGAACTTTGTTTGATTGAATGCACTCGCTTGATGTTAATGACATGCTTTCTTGATTTTTTGCTTGAATAGCACGTTGGCTAGTACTGGCTCACTTGATTGAGTTTATCATGCTCTCTTGCTTCAGAATTTTCTTGATATCTTGCTTTATGAAACTGGTTTCTCTTGTTTCAAGTTCATTAGAACTCACGCTCGCTTGTTATATATTTCAATTTACTTGAGTGTTGTTTGAATAGTACATTTAATTGTGTTAGATTTAAACTCACTCACTTGCTTTAATTGTTACTTCGATGAACTTCACGCTGGCTCACTTGATGTTGTGAAATTTGTACGGACTTGATGGAACTTGCTTGAATGAATACACATGCTCACTTACAAGAGATGTGAACTTGTTGTTTGTTTGATTTAGAGTTAAAACTTGTGCACTCACTTGATTCTGCTTAAATTAAAGGTGTCTAACACTGTCAAAACTGCACCAAAAAATGCTTAATGATTTTAATGACTCACTACAATGAATTAATTTTGACTTAATTTGACTCAATTAAAAACTTGAGTGTCGGTTTCAACTGAGAATGCACCCTTACAATTCAATGCAATTTGAATTTGATTACAAGTTCTTGAATTTATTTTCAAGAATGTTGATGTAGAATTTGCTTTGAAATGCTAGAGTTTGTAGGTTCATTAACTTGATTGTATTGAGTGAATTTTCTTGTTGAGCTAGAATGTTGATGTTGACAACTTTGATTTTGTGTTGGAGTTGCTTAAATGCATATGTTGAGTTTAATTATCCTTCCTTGCAGCTACTTCATTACAGGTGTTGTGCTTGCATGCATTTAACTTTACTCGTGCATTAAATTTGATCATTTATGTGTGAAAACTAGACACAAATCATGAGAAACATCATGAAGCCATAAAAACACGCACCATCACAAACATACACATGGTGTACCTAAGATCACCTTATTCAATTTCGGGTGGATCTAGGACACAATCACCAAAAAATGATATCTTTATTAAGGATGGAGTACATAAGAAATCTCCACCTTCAAGTAATGAAAATTCCAAGCTAGCAACCCTTTGAAACAACTCGCCTTCAAAATATGGATGTTCACTAACTGAATCTCACAGAAGAAATACAACAATGAATTTCTTGTTTAAAAAAAGAATCCACTTATCACTTCAAATTGACAAAAATTTTACCTTATCACTCCAAATTACAAAACACTTATTACTCCAAAATTACAAAAAATAAATCATCCTATCACTTCTTATTACCTTATCATTCCATTACATAAAATTCACTTTATTAAAAAATAACACACCTTATCACTCCAATTTTACAATAAAATTTTTATCTTATCACTTCAAAAAATACAAAAATCAAGCCTTATCACTCCAAAAAATGAAGCACCTTATCTCTCCATTAAAATTAGTTATGATCACATTAGAAATTTTTTTCCAAAACTTAAAATTTCTTCACATTCAAAATATTCTAATAAAAAAGTATTAAATGCACTTTTTCACTGTCTCTCACTAAAAAGTGCAAAGTGCATTCCACATATGTGACATTGTCTTTTCATTTACTTAGAAGTGCAAATTTTTAAGTAATCACATGATGTGAAAGAAAAATCTCGCCCACTTATGATTTTTGAAACCCACTTATGATTTTACGTGAAATCCCATTTTAATTTGTTACCTTGAGCCCTCTATGCATTCCTCCATGTTGGCACTTTTTTTTTACCACGTGGCTTCTTCATCCAAATGCTCCACGAGTCTTTAAATACATTCTTTGGAGAAGTGGCTCAATGCATATGTTGTCAGTCATTCACCTTCCAAAATAAATGGGAAACAACGATGACAATAAGCATCTCAAGATCATCACAGGAGCTAATGTCAATCTAAGAGAAAAATTGTTTCAGATTAGATTGGTATTCTAGAATCCAGATCTAGGAACTCTAGAGATCGAGAAGCTAATTATTACAACAAAAACTTATTCTTTCTCTGCCATTACCCACCGCCTCGATTGTTGAACGGTTAGGATATTGCAGAATAGTTGCTTGAACACCATGGGGATTCCATGGGGCTGAGCACAGATAGCTTGGTAGATGATGATTATCTAGTTGCTCACTCTCTTGGGAATGTTGTCTATGGAATATCTCTTGGAAACATTGATAACTAGTCTTCTCTTACTCAAACCTGTTGGAATGACACTCATAAAATTCATAAAAAATGTCGAGAAATATCAATAACAAGCTCACCGATTGCAAATGCCAGTATCTATTGAGCAGATTCAATACAACAAAACCAGCACACCTCCAAACCGACAGTTGTGCCTCACTGTCTACTATGCACATCCAAACTGACTCAGCTAATTTAATTTTTTTATAAAGTAAATGACTAATTTCTTCTGAGCTGTGATACAATGATATCTGTTTTTGCAAATAAATATGCAAAAAATATACTCAAAGAATGCAATGACACATAAAGATAAAATCCTAACCAAACTGGAAATCTACAGATTAAACAGTATATAACGGAGAAATTTATGCACTGATGTTGGGGGTGGAGCTTATACTGGGCCATTTGTCTTTCACAAAGATGGGAGATAATGGCTCTTTGTTGTTTGAAAACGATCCCCATTGTTGTTCACCTAGATCAGTGGAGGTATCCCACGATTTTTTGATTTCCCTCAGCTGAGCAACAACTTCCATCATCTGTGGCCTACCATGCCTCTCTAACACAGGCATCAAAAGGCCAATTCGACAACTGCACTCACCATTACTTTTAGCTCATGACATAATTTTCTCGTGGGAATGGATTGGGGTATTCGAGGGCGTGGTATCATAAATTCATGAAGCTCAACTTGTCCCTCCACAGTCCATTTCAACAATGGAGATCCGCTCTCCTCCACGCATATAATCACCAACAGATCACTTGAGAAAGTTCATTGCATTTTATGGCTGGTGTGTGTTGTTCTCTATTGTAAATATCAAAGGGAAATTCGCACCCAATACCATAATTCCACACAGAAACTCATGGAGAACTTCCTCTTCATCGTTTGGCGTAGATATTTTTAGTACATGCTCTATCAACATGTTTTTCACTTCAGGATTCCATTTTATGTGGCTACAACGAATTCCATTGAAATGTAATTTCTCACACAATTTCAATCTCTATGTTATGACATATGACATAATCGTGTTAAAAATTCTCACACAATTTATGGCATATAATAGGGTTTTACCAAACGAGGCTTGTGTTTGACCAGTCGTATTGATATAAATATATACACACTACATGTCACAATGTATATACAATTCGACCTATTTGTATACGATGCACATTTCCTCTGGCAGATGTCTTCCACCAAAAAGCTTCCATTACCCAACCCTGATTGCATAAGGCTCAGCCCATGATCTTTCCTATCAAGCCAATATCTAATCTCAATGCAACAGATCTACTTCTCCACTAGCACTCCATCGAGCAGCAGCACCATAGTCAATACAGTGAGCTCTTCATTCAACTTGGCATAGTTTTGCACAGTGCTAGAATCACAGCACTGGATGATGGGAAAGATCTATTATTTCTTCGCACATAGATGAAACAAACACAGTGCTTTACTCCTTCGCTATCGTGAAGCTCCCTCCAAATACGTAGCTCTTTCCAAAGCTTCACAAGTATACAATTGTGCAGGTACACAAGTATTTGTGCACACACTCTCAATTGAAATCCCATAACTCAGTAATAAAAAATAAGGCCCTAAGAACTATAGTAGCTCTGAAACCACATGTTGAATAATCACACACCATTAATGCACATAAAAACACATATATTTATACCCAAACGCAGTCATAGCAGAAAATGCTTTAGCCTCACGGCTTCCTCACATATTCTCTCATTATTAAAATAATGTAATATTACAATTAAATAGATGAGGAGACTGTGTCTCAAGATATTGCATTCTATCTTGGACACTTTGGTTGAGACAATTTCTCAACCATACACACACCAATCTAGGAGCTACCTAAACTAACTCCTAAATTAGAGGAACACCCCAAGCTAGAGAGTTAGGCATAAATTCCTAACTTTTAATATTTATTTAATTTATTTAATTTTGGATTTATAAGTTTATCTGATGTTACTTCATCTTCTCCTATAAACCCGGGCAACAATTTAATATAATATTGTGGCAAAGCATTCATCGGTTGAGGAAGATTTAAAGGTGGATATATGTTTAAGAGAAATGTTGGAATGTCTATGTTTTAATTTGAGTGGGATACAGAAGAGCTTCCTACCTGAAATAAAAATGGTTGAGGAGGGAAAACAAAAATAGGAACTGGTTGATTAATGGGAGAAATAGGCTGACATGGAACTACAAAATTGATTGTTTTAGTCTCTTCAATTTCTAGAAAATAAAGGACACTGACTCAAACGATTCTCCATCTAATATAGGTTATGGGAAGATATTTTGAGGAATAATTGAAATTTCCTAAGAAAAGTAAAGATTTATTATAAATTCTTCTAAATGAAAACCCGAAAATTGTGGAACATAACTAGTACTAGGAGCAGACAAAATATGGTTCAAATTTACTAGGGATTTTTCTTTCCAAACATTCCGAGAAATCAATTTCTCTGGATCAGAAAGGATGGGAACTTTCTCCTGTGAGGTATCAAACCTCGTGTGGGGATTTTTCAGAGCCAAGACTATTATCTCGGTGAGAGGCTATGCCTAATCAGTTTCTTTGCTCACTAGAAAAAGAAATTACTATTATGAAAAACCCAGGGAAAAATATATTCGTGTCTCTGTTCCCTAGCAAAAACACCAAAAAATGTTGCCTTGAGAGATAACCCCTGAATGAAAAGAGGTCAGTGCCCAAGACATTTATTAAGATCAATGATGAAATTATTTTTTTTCCCATTATTTTAAAACCTCGAAGATTTAAGTTCTTATGAGTCTTCAATGTGTGAACAGTCTTTCAAAGTGGCCTTTTCATGTTGAATACAAATGTATAAGATAGAAAATAAAGAAGTGATAGTGGAAAGTATTTAACAATATTTTACCTTGGCAGAATCTATTGTTTCCAACTTTAGAAGAAAAATGTAAGTATTAGGAAGTGAAATATACAAAGAGGAGCGCATCATTAAGGATTTTACTTTAATTTACAGAATTTTAAAATTAAAGACCAACAACTTCATTACTTGTTTCTAAATAAAAATTACATAAAATAAAATGTATTTGGAAAGAAAAATCATACTCAACAAATTCTAGAGTCACTTGAAAGCTTTATTCATATCCACATGAAGTTCCAAAATACAAATTAGTTCATCTTCCAACGTCCAAAAACTCGAAACCTCCTTTCTCCTTTTGACTTAAATTTGTACAAAAATTTATAAAATAATAGTTATAAAACTGTCAACTACCAAAACTAATAAATTCTTAAACTACTTCGGAATTGATTATTGCTTTGATCATTATATTTTGAAAATAAAAAATAAATACAACAATTGAAAATGTTTAAAAGCTGATGAATGTTGTGGATGATGATATGGCGGAACGACTTCAGGGACTCACGCTCACTTGTTGACATAATATGGGGGTAGACTCATGTACGGAGAAAATATGACAGAGTCCCCACTCACCATTATGAGTCGTTGATCTGTGGTCAAAGGAGATCGTGACAGGTCTATGTGGAAGCACTCAGAGGAATGGCCATCGGGCACATTTTATCATTTATTTTTCTCTATCCGCTGGGTCCTACTCCCATTTTCCATCATGCCCAAAAATATAAATAATATTTAACCCTCAAGCTTTGGTGTTCCCGAATTTGATATAGGTACCCACTTGCTTAAGAACTTAAGTTTGCATTAAAATGTAATTGGTGTAGCTTAATCCACCATTACATACTAATTAAACTTTTAAAATCAGAATACTTTCACCTTATGATTTTCTTTCTATTTCAATTTTATTTTTTGATATATAAATAAACATTTTCTTTTGAACATATAGAAAATTAAACAAGTGACACCAAGACCCATCCCATTGAGGGGGACTTAAAACCATTTGTAAATCTCCTTTTTCAGGTGTCATTAATAAAATATTTTTCTTTCAAAGCTTTTCCAAGAATGGGTTATTACATCAAATTTATTTCTGTTGTTTGTAATTTTAGATTTGCATGCATCGAATTTTCTACAGGTTTTTCTCACATATTTTTTGCAGATCTGAAGTATAATCATCCATAATTTTTGTTAGGGTCACTAGTCACCTGTGACTTAAATGAGATATTTTTGGTACACCTAAGAAATTTCATACCAATACTCCATTTCGCATTGATTTTCTTTGCGATAGATAACGACATTACATTCACCGATGCACCAGAATCAACCAAGAAATTGTGTACATTGAAATTGGAAATTTCAAATGTTAAAAGAAAGGGATGGAAGATTGTATTCACTTCCATTGTTAAAGAATTAAGTTTGGATTCAAGAGCACTAGAAGACGTACTTGATCCCTTGTTTGAATGGGCATTTCTACCTGTTGTGGATTTCCCAAGTGCGTGTAAGAGAATATCCTGTTGGATCATGATCTTGGTTAATTCAAACATAGAAATGTTTGTACGAACCTTCTTCATATATTCAAATATGTTATAGTCCATAGCGGGAAGGAAATCCTAAGTTTCCTGGGAAGGGGTCTGACTTATTATTTCTGGAGCGATGGTATTCTCTTTGCTGGAAATGTTTTTCGTTGAGGTCGCTTTCTCGGAGTTTCTCTGAGATTTTTGCACTAAGTTGACTGGTAGACTAATTTTCCTTAACAAAGCTTCTTTGAGTTTTTGATTTGTCAACTCTGTTGCAATGGATAGCCCTTTTCTTCTTATATTATATTGTTTGGTCTGCTGCTAGGCTAGAGGGTCACTAAGAGGTTGTTTCTTGGTTGTAATATTTTGGGATATAAGTATAAAATTGAACATGTTTACTGTATTCGAAACACTTGGAGTCTCATAGTTTGCAACAATTTCTTCCTTTTCTTCTTCAGGCTTAGTATACTCATCAGTAAGTACCGCAACACAAAGATGCATAGTAAGAGTGTTCATGGCGTGATTACATTGTGGGTAGGCTTTCTATGAGTGACAATCTTGATGATATGAACAATATATGTCCATTCCCAACCTATCAAGATTCAACGTAACATTTGAGCTCTACGTAGACTTTTCTGGTTGGTTACTTTTGCTACCTGAATTCGCAATCCTTCTGAGAAAGTTTTATCACAAAGGTTTTCTACTCATGGTATTCTCACTTGAACTTTTTTTGAGTTCTACCATCTCATTTGAAAAATTCTTAACCATGCAGGTCAATTTCTCAAGGTCAGACGATTCTTTCTCTTTGGCCTTGCTTGTGGAGGCCTGAGACCTTTTACTTCTGCCTTTGGAGTCTTTTCTCGGTTCATCTTCTGAGATGAATTCAATTGCGTGAAAGTCCTCCTAAACTGTTATAGCCTCTTCATAATTTTCTATTAGTGATGGTTTCACAGTTTTCTTCATGAACTGCACAATGCTCGTTGGCAAGGCAGAAGTGTAGTAATCTATGGTGATGGAGTCATAATGTCTTGTATCTTCTGGAAATCTGTTTAATATGTGATTGAACCTTTTATTGAAGTCTTTCAATTTTTATTTCTTCTCCATTTTTAGATTACCCAACCCTTTCAACAACATGGAGGGGATCTTATCATCAACAAAATTTTCAAGGAATTTTTTTCTAAACCCCCTCCAATTCTTGATGGAGTTTAGAGGAAGGTTGTGATACCAAAGAAATTCTCTACCATCCATGGTACATGGGAAAAGTCTACATGCAACATCATTGTGACTTACCTCAAGTGTTTTCATATGTAGGTAAAATTTGTCTAGATGGTCTTCGACCTTCATTGTTTTATCAGGGTCATACTTCGTTAGAGTTTCTCCAAATGCTTCGGCATATTGTGCAACACATATGTAAGTGAAAGGGGTCCCTAAGTCATCCAATACAAATCTTGGTCTACCATGCCTTCTTCTTCAATATCCTCCTCTTGTTTTTTAGATTCTGATGTCTCTACTTTTCCTTCCTCACTGTCCAACCCACAGAAAGTTATGCCTAGGAGTATGAGGTTATCTTTGTTTCCACCACTAAAAACTAGAGGTTCTTATAAGTTTTCCATAAAGTTCGGTAACTCTTAAAGGGTGGAAAGAACTATGTCTTCAAGAGAGGAAACCACTATCCCATTAGGGATGGTTTTTTTCTTTTGTGAAGAATATGGAATACTAAGTACTCTCAGGATCAATCCAACTATTTTTGCAAACTAACGGGTTATAGGATGGATAGCCTAAAGCTGATTATGTGGGATTTCACAAGTTTGAGTGGGTTGTGGTTGGGAAGAGTCACCAACTTAAAAAACACAATTGGGGGAGGTGCACTGAACATTTCTGAATTGATTAGAAGATGAGATGTTGTGGTCGGTGGGTCTATTAGCCTTAAAAAAATGGCTTCCCTCCTTCTAGCAACAAAAATGTTAACGATTTTCGACCTACCAACATTTATGGGATCTCCCCGATATGAAGTCCCAAATATACCTCACGTTATTTAATGTAGGAGTATCATCTGGAATAAAGGCCCAGTTGCCATATTATTAGAGATATGCCTTGGATCTGAATGTCAGCAAGAGAGAGGGGTGTAGATGTACTCTAAAAAGAAATGGGGGTGTGCCTGGTGAATTTCCAATTGCAAGTATGTCAAGGTTCTTCTATTGCAAGGGAGAGAGAAAAATGAGATTCTAAGAGAGAGGTAATAGTACCACCCAGGAAGAGACACACATGAACCGAAGGATCCATCTAATAGATAACGGAATAGTCCACAAGCGATGTGATGTTCATTACAACCAACAATTGAGAAATATATGTCTAATATCCTATGGAATAGTCTGCAAGGATGGGATAGAAATAAATACCATTACAACACATTCTCAACAAGAGAAGCACCAAAACAACCAAAATAGTTCAACTATCTTAGCACATGTGAAAGAAAACATGAAATATAAACATCCGCAAAATAGTCTTACAAACATTCATAGTCCATGCATGAAGAACGTGTTGGCCTTAGAAGGATTCTGTTATTAATTAAAATTTCCAAGACACATATGTATAGTGAGCATCACTAGCTCCAATAGTTGAGAATTGGATCCACTCCTTGCACCACGAAATAACTAGCTTATCTCTCTAATGCCTTGTTGGTGGAGCCAAGGTGAAAAGTCCTTTGCTCATACAATGAGGGAGTATATATAACCAAGGATGACTCTTTGACTCCCCCCATGACTTTTAGACTTCCAATGAATTTTCAACTTACATGACTCTTTATATTCCATGCGTATATTTTGGACTTATACTTTACAATAAATGTTTATTACAATATACATGGTGTACAATAGCGATGTGGAAAGTGACCACTCATGACATGACACTATTAACATGGACTGCTTGATGACATGGAAATTTCAAGCCACTACTACTTATATGAGTTGAGTGTCTTCATGAAAGATATTTCCTTTTCACCTATGCATGCCTTGGTGATAAGAAGTCCTCAATGATCTCAAGTATTAGATAGTGGTCATAATCTAGAGTCCTTTCGCTTTCT
Source organism: Pinus albicaulis (assembly GCA_034641835.2). Lineage (NCBI taxonomy): Eukaryota > Viridiplantae > Streptophyta > Pinopsida > Pinales > Pinaceae > Pinus > Pinus albicaulis. The sequence goes on from CM076574.1 coordinate 172,117,111, forward strand.
ACTAATCAATCAACTTGTGTTTTTAGCTGCAAGAGTGTCTTTGAGCATGATTCCCTCCTTCTTATCCTTATTCATTATCTCACCATGACATGATAGAGTACTTATTCCTTCAATTCACTCATGACGAGATGACATCAATCTGAAAAAACCTATCCTAAGATGATGCATTTTGATCCATAAACTAAACCCAGAACAAGTGACAGATTGGACAAGGAGACTCAGGGACTACGTAGTTGGAAATTTCAGGTAGGAAAGGGGAAGCCTTGATCCTTGAGACTACATAGTGTAGATTTAAAGTTGGGCCAAGGTACATGATTGCGTATATTTCGGAGCCAATTGGACAAGCTAAAGGAATGAGCATTAGGAGAGATTATTGCAGTTCTGGGAGTCAAGGATGTCTGGGTGACTATGCAGCTACATATTTCAAGGGATAAGGGGATAAGATTTATGCTTTGGGTTGAAAAGTGTGTTGTACAACATGGGCTAGAGTCCATGACTGTGCAATTCTGAAGGTCAAGGTCAAGGCTTGGTCTTAGAAACTACACAATGGAGGAGTCCTAGGAGGTAGGTACTTCACACTCCGTAGTGCCAAGCATTAAGGTCACAGATATAGTACTGATACTACAAAGTGCATAGCTTAGGGGAGGTCAATTGAAGCTAAGTTTCTCCGTCGATAATTTTTCTAAGAAATGACTAAGTGCGGGACCAGTGAGATCGGTGTGAATAGTGATGAAATTTCACCGTGATCACACACTTAGCATATTTTGACTACTCAAATAACATAGATCATCCATGAAATACAAAAAAATAAATTTCCTCCATACGAAAATGTTACGAATGGTTATGATAAGTGAGACACCAAAGATACACTTTATGATGATTGAGATGACACTTGTGCGCCAAAGCTCAAAACTTTGGAAATGAGTGTGACACGTACTTACAAGGCTATAATAACTCATTTTTACAAAGGTGACCTCTTGGAACTACTAAAACAAGTTCATACATACAATGTAACATCCAACATCCCAAAATAAGACACTTTTCATATCTTAAAAAAGGGATCAGAACACTCTAAGAAACCAATACAAGAACTTAAAAGTTTGCGAAATTAATGAAAATAGCAAGGAAGACTCTGAAATTTAGTATAGGCCAAAATTTTGGAGAGGGGTTGTAGCATCTACAAAAGGGACCTAGTCTTAAGATCATCTCATATTCTCTTTTACTTGTATTCATTATATATAGAGGCTTCTCACACAAATTGGATTTCATTAAATTGATTTTTGTGTTATTTTCAAGGCATTTTCTTCATATATAAATACTTAGTTATATCCATATAAATAATATGTTAGTATCGTGGTTATATCTTAGGTTACTATTGTTTCATATGGGTTTTGGGATTCCCTTACAATAATGGGTTGTGTCTCTTCATAATATTTTTTTGTCTTAATGAACTGTTTAGGATTTCAAATTTTGAAACCATCTCAAGGGTTGTGACATGGTTTCCCTCTATCACCATACCTATTTTTGCTAGTATTTGAAGGCCTTAGTCAATTTATATCTGAAGCAAGAGGTTAAAATAATATCCAGGGAGACTTGAGGATTGGGAGGTCAAAGTATTTAACTCATTCATTTTTGGAGATGGCATGCCAATTTTCTATTTTTTCTCAAAATTTAAAGGTAATTGAATATAAATAAATTTCGGACCTTTTTTGGGATGAAATAGTTATGGTTGTCAATATTAATAAGTAAATAACATTCTTTCCATTAGTGGTGGATGAAACAAGACAAATTTTTATTAACCTCTTCTAATATCCGTCATTTTATTTTGATGATGGCATCAAATACCTTGGGTATGTGCTCAATCCAAAAAATTATGAGGTCACTAATTTGAAATTGTAGTTGTCAAACATTGAAAGGAGGATTGAATTTTGGTGCAACATAAGGATCTATAGAGATGGTTGTCTTATCCTTTTTAAATATGTTATTGAAGAAATACCCATTTACTATAATATATTGGCTTTAATCTAAAGGTTTGCTCAATAGAATTAGAAAAATTTTCTTTAATTATCTATAGAAAGAAGCAATGAGTATTTTGGCTCTCACATAATCAACTATAAATTAATAGCTTCCCCAAAGAGCCAAGGTGGATGGGGCTTGAAATTTTATTCTTTTGGTAAAGCAATAATTTTTAAGTCACTTTAGGCATTCTTAACTTGTGACAAAATACAAAGAAGGATTATGGATCAGAAGTGTATCACTCGTTATTCTATATTGGATTAGATTTAAAGAAGGAGGAATAATGTTTGTAAAGTATCCAATAAATGGAATGATTTAACCCTTGCTTTTCGATTATTTTGGTAGTATTTGGCTTGGAAGGTTGGCTCACACTTCCAAGTCTAAATTGACTTAGATATGATACTTGGGTGCGGGCATAATATCTTCCTCATTAATAAATCTAGTTATCAACTTTAGAAAGTGGGTTGTTATACTCTTAATAGGATTGGAGATGCTCATAGAAATATTATTTGGAAACAAGTATGGATACAAGAACATGACTTGATAATTTTTAGCAAGTGGCATCAACTTTGAAAAATTTTCATTGAAAAACAATGTAAAGATCATTTTATATTAAGGAACATAGAAGACAAATTTATGTGGTACTTTAACTCTTCAGATGGTCACTATTTCATGGAGTAGGGGTGGAAGGTTTTACAGAGTCTAGATGCACTAATAGATATTTGGTACTATAAAAAGTTGTGGAAGATAAATGTGTAACCAAATGGATTATTCTTTTGTTATATTTTTATGAAGGGAATAATATTGACTTGGGATCAAATACAAATAAGGAAAAAATTGGGCCAAGTATTTTTCTTCTTTGTAAAGGGATGAAGATGCCAATGTATACCTGTTTCTTAGAGTGGCCCTCCATGGAATAGGTTTAGCATGATATGGAAATTCAGTTAAATTTTGAGCATATTTTGGAAAATTAGTCTTTGGAAGAATACTTTCAAGAATTTTTCCACACGTAGGAGGTTAAAGAAATTTAGACACCTTCATTTCCTAGTTACATATGGTGCATGGTTTGCCAATACATACAGTCTCTATAATGATAATAATAAGGTGTTGTAGTGGGATCTAGATTAATTCTCCACTTATAAACCTTTTACTAGAATCATTATGACAAGCCGGAGTATTGCAACAAGAATGATGTAACTCCCAAGGCTACCAACTTTAATTGTCAACCCAGGGTTCGTACAAACTTAAGAGGTATTGGCACTATATGTGAAACATACAATGTGTCCTTATTTTGTTGATCTAATGTAATGGAGGGAATGTCATGAGATCAAAGCTTGAACTAATTGCAGAAATGGAAGTGTTTCTTTGAAAACAAATTAATCCTAGGAAAGAACAACAATTTGTAATTGAAATCCTAAGAGCATGAATTCAAATAAAAAGACCTAATATAATTTGCGAAAATGAATGTACTAAGTGCTATTTATCCTTCCCCAATAATTTATTTAGATCCTAGGGGTCATGATTCAAGCCTAAGATGTAAAAACCAACCTTTGGGAGAAAATATGGTCGAGTTTACACATGCAACAAGAGTGTTATAGGAAACTTCGTTTTTGATAGATGAAAGTATATTTTGGAAATAAATAACTAAATGACTAAATAAATAAAATTAAAATGGGATGGGAAAATATTTTTTATTAATTATGATTTATTATGTCTCCATTCCAAGTGGAATCACTCCAAAATACCTCATTCAGATGTCCTAACTCTAAAATTTGGAAATTCAAAAACTACTGAGCTAGTTAATCTATCAAATGCCTAACCTAATCAAGTGAAAATGAAATGCGGTAAATTTTGTTATTACATTTAGCATTTTTATGACCTAATACAAGTGGAATCAATTCAAATGGATCTAATTAACCCCTTCTAAAAAATAGCATAAATTTACCACTATTTCGCTACAAGGCATTTCCAGAAATCTTATATTCGTGAACTAGTAACCAAAAGTAGCTTAATGATTAAGATTACCTTCCAAAGTTATTCTAAGGATGAATAATTCTTCTAAATTTTTTAAAAAACTACAAAATAACTCACTTCAATCATTTAAATCAATCCTACATCAAGAAAAGAAACAATACTAAATACATAAATATGCAAAACAGAAATAAGAGATGCATGTGAATAAGAAGTGAATATAGCATAAAGAAATTGTGAAAAAGGGCTCTGAGACCCCTGGGATGGCCAAGCCCAATGAGGAATCAGAGTCCTATGGAAGAAACCAATCCTTATAAGCTTAAAATGGCACCAAACTTCATTATTGAATAATTCCAAGTACATCCTTGCAAGAAAAGAAAGTGGAGCTTCCAGAAAACAAGTTTTCTCCACAATAAGACTAAACAATACATTCCCCTAGAGGCCAATTTGAATTGATATTTATAGAAAATGATGAGGAAGCATTATCCTCAAAAGGAGGAAGCTTTCCCCTCCAAAATCCCTCAAATAGTGGATCCGGTTCCCAACACTAGGAGTTTTCAATAAATGACAAGGAACACATTCCTAGATTTTCTCAATCACCGAAGTTCCAGAATATCTCCATAATTTCTCAACAATTTTGTGATATTATTCTCATTTATTTTCCAATATTGATCCTCCTGTAATAGGGATAAAGTCCATAAATTATTTCCTTCTCCAAATCTTCATAATCTTCCCAATATTCTCACAATATTCTACAAAAATAAATAATATTAGGCACAAATATAAAATTATCTCTAAACCTTATAATAACATATTAAAGCATTAAAAAAAATTATCAAGTGTAGAAGGAGAGATTTAATATACCTTTTATGTGCCTAAGAAAGGTTATATGGGCCTTAATTTATGTCTAATTTAGAGGCCCATCACAGGGCAACATGTATGGTGGGAGACGTAATAATCAACAAGGAGATTGCTTGGGGTTTCTTCAATGGTGCCTTCCAAGGAAAAGATCATACTTGTAGTTTGGGATTAATTCTCCACCTAAACCTTCCATTCTTTCATGATGAGAGCCATTTGGTTTATTCACCAAAGGCCAACTTGCACACTTGGGAGGAACCATTGGGAGATAGAGTTATTGCAGAATATCTAAAGCAATGGTGGAGACTGTTGGATGAGGAGGCCACAAGAGGAGGAGGGGAGGTTTTGTAGCACCCTTGCACTTGCTTGAGGAAAAGCAACATTTGGGAGGGGATGACTATGATATTCATAAATTAGCATGCAACTAATAGGAATATTAATTTTTCTCTTAAAATCTAGTTAGATGAATAAATGGGCAAGGAGGTTCATAAGTTGCTTAAGTAGGAATAAAATCCCCCATAATGTGAAGAGGGATCATGTTAATAACTAGATCAAGCATCCAAATGTGTGAATAGGGTCTAAAATTTGTGGACAAAGTCAAGTTTGACCAAGTCAACAATATTATTATATGAGGAGTGGATCCTAGATAAAGATAGCTCAATGTGAATGAAGATCAATCTAGCTAGTCAAAATGAAGACACCTTGAGTGTGAAAAGAGACAATGCATGAAGATCCAATCAAGGTTGATCCAGTCAAGATTGATCCATTCAATATTTACTAAATAAAACAATGTTGTAAATATATGAGCAAGGCTAATGGAGACAACATATTTTTGGTGAAGGAGCCTTTGCATGGAAGCAACCTCATAATTGGGTGGGACCCTTGGTGAGGAAGCTCATCAACTATATAATGGAGGGGATGGAAACCATATGGAGAATGATTGAAGATTATATTTTTTATGTGGTCTATTTAGACTTATTTGCATTCTTTGGTTAGCTAAGTTTGCTGCATTGTTTAGTGCAAGGGTTTTCTCATGCGGGAATTCCCCACTCTTGCTTGGAGATCTTATTTAAGAAATTTGAGGAGAGGATTTTGTGCTTCATTTTACACTATCTGGTGTTAGGCAAAGTAGTTACCTTCAGAAAAAGTGTAGTCCCTTTCATAAATTGTGCTATTTCTTAAGGTATTGCAGTGGAGGGGTTAAATCCCTTGTTTTGAGAGCTAGTTTCCCTGAAGGAGGTTCATTCTTCTTCCTGGAAATCTAGTAAAAGGAGCTACAACCATTTATTTTCATGATCAGCCATATTTATGTAGTGCTCCAGCCATACAGTGTGATTTAGACATAGATCTACTATAGATATTTCATGTATATCATTTCTGTCAAGAAACCCTTGCCGGGTCATCTTGGATCTATGTAAAAAGAGACTAGATATCTGTTTCTGTGCTCTATTGATTAATAAATCATCAGATCTGATTTTTCTCTCCATTTTCTGAGTATAAACCTCAATAAACTGCATTGTCTCTTTCTGTAGTAATTTTTGTTCGTAGTAGTGTTGGGGTTTCAATGTTTTTGGGTTGTTTTGAGCATGGGAGGCCTGTTTAACTAGGAAAAACTCATTGGTTTCTAATATCCTCTTAGATATAAGTGTAATAATGTTATATGTAATGGACTCATGGGTTGCATTTTTCTTTTTATGCTTATATTTTTGAAAAATGCATTTTTCATGCATGTATTGTTGAGTTTTCCCATTTGGGGATATTACAGTGGTATTAGAGCCTTAATCTTGGCTTAGCCTGTGTTATTCAAGAATTATGGAGTATTCTCATGGGAAGGATAAGATATACAAGAGAGATCAAAGAAAACCCTTATTTTCTGGAGGAAAGAGGTTCTAAAAACTTCTCTCTCAAACTCTTCAGGGTATAAGCAAAGACATCAAAGAAATGAGGAGGGAAAGACATCGAAGTCCCTCAAAAAGATCTGCAAGATATATACATAGGAAAGCTCTAATTCCTCATCTTATGGGTGTGAGCATTCAACCACATCATCAGATTTACAACGCTCTATCAGCCACTTGTTCATGCCAAAGAAGAAGAAGAAAGGAGATGTGCCAAAGAAGGAGACTCTTGGTGATTATTTGCAAGAGTATGAAGATCAATCTAAGGGGTTCAAAGATCACTTTAACTTCCAAGGGTTTTGCAAGATCAAGGATGAAAGAAGCAGAAGGAGCAAGCAGCATGGTGTGGGTAGATTCTTCCTATCTACTTTTTATGGATCACCTAAATGTCCAGCTAGGGCTTAGGTGAAGGAGCTAGACACTATGTGCAACAACATCAAGTTTCAGAAAAGGAAGCCATCAAAGTAGCAGCGCTGCATCTTGAGGGAAAGGCTTATGCTTGGTGGTTGTTTGAATCTTTTTCCTTAAAGAATGAAAATACATCTACTTATGCAAAGTTCATTAGAAGAGTAGTGGAAAGGTTTGATGAAAAATCATAAGAAACACCTTCTATGGATTTTATCAAACCAAATCAAACAAAACTTTTGCATGGGTTGGAAGGGTCAATAAACTCAGCTCCATTTTAGAAAACCATTGAAGGGGATGAAATTTTTATGATATATTGCCAAGGGAAAAGTCCCCATTGCATGAAGAGCTTTCTTCTGAAGAAGAAGACATGGAGATTCCTCCTTCGAAAGAAGACCAAGATCCAAGGTCTCTTATTGATGATGAGGTATTTTCAACTATCGAAGAGGAGGAAGAGAATGTTGGAGATAATAGTGAAGTCATGACAAGAGCACATCTAGAACCTCATGAAGAGGAAGATGGAGTACTTACTCCAAGGAGAGAAACTCTTGCACTCTTTCAAGGAGTTCCAAAGAATCTCACATATGGAGATCATGACACAATCCATGGGAAACATGTGCCATCATTATCAAATGGTGAGATCTTGAAGATAAAATAAGATAAAGGGGAGGGCAAGTATCACATTATGAGGAGAATACACCCCTCTATATTTCAGAAGTTTGATACACAAATAAGGCAAGAGGATCCATGCAAGGAAGGGAAGGAAAAATATGTCCACACACATACACATCCTGCTCTATGCCTTTATGTCTCTTTACAGGGAGGCATTCTACTAGGGAGACCTCCTGATTGGAGGAAAACTAAATTTTTCTCTCAACTATGGGCAGCATTTACATACTTGGCTAAGGAAGGAGCCCTGGGAGAAGCTAGCACAACGTAGAGAATCTTCCATGAGTTCAAAGGAGAGGTAAGAAATTTTCTGAAATGGACATTGCCATCTCCCACACAACAACTTGCGCTAGAAAAGGAGAAATCAGAAATCTATGATGGCATGAGCATGATGTCAAATATCCACTCCATATCTTTGGGGTAGCCAATGATATTCTCACACAAAAAGAATATTTATGAAGTTGGTAAGAGGATATCAACACTCTTGCATGCATGGGCCAAATTAAGGAAGTTTTGGAAGACAAGAACTTTCCAAGGGGAAGTTGACTTTCATCTACTTCAATATTGTCTTGAGAAAAATCAACTACAAGAGAGGCAGCAAAATAAAGTTGATAGTACTCCAACATGTGACTTTGGCATCAAGCATGTCAAAGAGGAGAGTGATGTTATGGCAGGGGCTGCATTTCAGATTTCTATTGCGCTGTCATTGTTAGGGAGCCTAGATCCTTATTGGGAGTCCCAACTTTTGATGGAATATTCCAAGGACCTCTTCACATGTAAGATTCTTGATGGGAAAGTGATGTATAGGAGGTATAAAGTAGTTTAAGGAGTCATCTATTTTCATGATCATATCTACTTAACTAAATATTCCAAGCTCAAGTATAGACTACTTAATGCAGCCTATGAGATCTTGCTTTCTAAACCCACTAGCTTCATTAAAACATACCATACTATCTTATATGGATTCATGTGGGTAAACTTCAAAGGGGAGATGCACTCTCATATGAGGAAGTGCATGGATCATTTGCTGTTTGAGAAGGAACATAGCTCTTGGGAAGAGTTATCATCACTACCTCCTTATTCATTGGGTGTAAGAAGGAGCTCATCCATGAGCTACCTCACTGATTTGTATGGTGAAACTTGTATTTCTTAACATCATAATGTATCTACTATATGCTTGTATTTTCTTAACACTCATGTGTAGGGCCTTGCTCCAAGAGGGGGCACTTTTTCTTATGGGCTTCATGAGCCACTTTGGGCCATGAACAATGGTGATGTTGGTCATTCCTTGGAGGATCTTGGAGAGATGATTTACTCTTCATGGTGTGATTCATTAACACCAAACATCATACACCTTCTCCAAGCATGCAAGAAGGATGGGGCAGCAAACAAGTGTTGGGAAAAACACTTGTCATATCATATGCTATCGCAGTTAGAAGTGAAACTGCGCTGGTTGCACTTGAGGGATCATTGTCCTTCTCCTTTACTTCATATGGCAGCTAGAATGACTCTAATTATGATTCCATATTCAGAAAATGTTCTTATCTTTTTTGAGGACATGATTGGAGGAGAGACACATTGGTTGGATGTTTCCTTGGGTGAAGAAATTTCCCACACTTTTTGCACTACATGTTTCAAGGGGAGCATGGGAAAAGATATGGCTATCATAGTAGATCACTTGTTTCTTTAGGAGGTAGGCCATATGATTGTTTGGAGCACTTGGGACATACCTTTCATGAGAATTTTGGAGGAGCATTTTTATGAATTACCAAGCTGGGAGGTGATTCATTTCATTTGGATGATAGCTTGGAGATGGGAGTCCTTCGTTGATGATGGAATTCCCCATGATTGTCATCACTTCTATCTTGAGGAGGCCATTGATAAGAAAGAAGGTTTCCACATAGACCTTCCATTATTTCATGATGAGAGCCATTTGGTTTATTCACCAAAGGCCAACTTGCACACTTGGGAGGAACCATTGGGAGATAGAGTTATTGCAGAATATCTGAAGCAATGGTGGAGACTGTTGGATGACGAGGCCACAAGAGGAGGAGGGGAGGTTTTGCAGCACCCTTGCACTTGCTTGAGGACAAGAAAAATTTGGGAGGGGAAGACTATAATATTCCTAAATTAGCATGCAGCTAATAGGAATATTAATTTTTCTTTTAAAATCTAGTTAGATGAATAAATGGGCAAGGAGGATCATAATTTTCTTAAGTAGGAATAAATCCTCATAATGTAAAAAGGGATCATGTTAATAACCAGATCAGGCATCCACGTGTGTGAACAAGATCTAAAATGTGTGGACAAAGTCATGTTTGACCAAGTCAACAACATTATTATATGAGGAGTGGATCCTAAATAAAGACAACTCAGTGTGAATGAAGATCAATCTAGCTAGTCAAAATGAAGACACCTTGAATGTGAAAAGAGACAATGCATGAAGATCCAGTCACTGTTGATCTAATCAAGATTGAATAAATCAAACAACACCGTAAATTTTGGTGAAGGAGCCTTTGCATGGAAGCAACCTCATAATTGGGTGGGACCCTTGGCGAGGAAGCTTATCAACTATATAATGGAGGGGATGGAAACCATATGGAGCATGATTGAAGATTATATTTTGTATGTGGTCTGTTTAGAATTCTTTGCATTCTTTGGTTGTTTAGCTAAGTTTGTTGCACTGTTTAGTGCAAGGGTTTTCTCATGTGGGAATTCCCCACTCTTGCTTGGGGATCTTGTTTAAGAAATCTGAGGAGAGGATTTTGTGTTGCATTTTCCACTATCTGGTGTTAGGCCAAGCAGTTACCTTCAGAAAAAATGTATTCCCTTTCATAAAATTCATTATTTCTTAAGTTATTGTAGTGGAGGGGTTAAATCCCTTGTTTTGAGAGTTAGTTTCCCTAAAGGAGGTTCATTCTTCTTCCTAGAAAGCTAGTAAAAGGAGCTACAACCATTTCGTTGGATGATCAACCATTTTTTTGTAGCTGCATTGGTTGCTTCATACGGTCTTTGATTATTTTGTTGACGGGAAAATATGTCCGGCCAACAGTAGGGGATCTCCCCGGTAGAAAGTCCCAATTAGACTTTGAACCGTTTGGAGTAGGGATCCCGTCCGGGGTGTGGGTCCGGCTACCACTTAAATGACTATCTCTTCGGTTTCGAGCAACCTGATTGAAACTGAAA